>PVJA010000661.1:0-157238 GCA_004027025.1 Myocastor coypus
TTTTTTTTTTTTTTTTTTTTTTTTTTTTTTTTTTTTTTTTTTTTTTTTTTTTTTTGGTTGTTGTTGTTCCATATTGCTCCATCAGGGAATCCATCATTTTCTATTCTCTTCTAATTTTTTTTTATCAATGTCTTCTTTAGTAGTACTGAAGTCTCTCATTACAGTTATCCTTTCTCCCTCTAGTTTAGACATTATTTCTGCACTGTTCTCCTCTGTACCTTTCTATAGTTGTTGCCCTACTTTGGATGCTATTGATTTAGAGAGGTCTTTTTTAACTTCAGAGGTTATTTCTGCTCTGGTTTCTTCTATAATTTTCTGAAGTTCTTTTTCCATTTCAGAGTCTATTTTTTCACACATTTCTTTTTTTACTTCACATGTGATCTCTGATCTGAATTGCTCTATTCGTTTCTGCACTTGCCTTTCAACCTTGGTTGCTATTGATTCTGAGATTTTTTCTGCATAATTCACATTTTCTTCCATGATAGTGTTTTTTTGTATTTGTTTTGTGTGTACTCGGGTTCTCTGACTGGATCTTGGTCCTGTTCTTTATCATTTTTTATAGCAGTGATCTCTGCTCCTTGGTGAACTTATACAGTTAGCACCTATGGAAATTGAGTCTGGATCCACCAAGCTTGTTGCCCACCACACATAACTGGCTGAGAGTCGAAGCTCAGGAGTCTGGCTACCTCAAGGCCCCATGGGTCAGGATAGTGGTAGGCCATGTGGGAACGGTGGGTGGCCATGTGGAGAATATGAGTGTAGTCGAGGTTTTGGCAATTATCATGTTGGGAGATGTATTTGGGCTGAGAGAGTTCTTACCTGGATGATGTGAGCCTCGTTGGTAAGGAGGGTGAAATCTGAGCTCAAGTTGTTGATGAGTCAGCGAATGGACCAGAGCTGAATCTGCTGATTGGGCCAGTCAGGATGTCAGTGTGGTCCAGGCTGGAGTTTGGGGGTGACGGGGTGAGTGTGGGAGCTGGGGTTTGGTCCAGGCACTGTACAGCCAGTTGAAATGGCACCTAGGTCCGGGCGGGTGATGGGGCGAGTCCAGGAGCTGAGGTTCCATTTCTTTCTTTCTTTCTTTCTTTCTTTCTTTCTTTCTTTCTTTCTTTCTTTCCTTCTTTCTCTTTCCTTCTTTCATCCCAGTTGCTTCTCTCCTTGAACAGTATTTTCCCTTTCACAGTATCTGTTTTACCTTTCAGATTTCACTTGCTTTTCCAGGTTCTTACACGAGGGAGACAATGCAATGTTTGTACGTGTAGGTCTGATTTGTTTAACTTATGAATATTATCTCTAGTTGCATCCATTTACCTATAAAATTATCGAGATTATCTTTTTACAGCTGTATAGTGCTTCATTATATAAAAGAAGTTACAAAAAATTCACCATAAAAGTAAAAAGTATAAAAAAAAATCCACACATTGGAAAAATAATTTGGCTACTGTTCCACAGATACAGACAAAGGTAGAAAACATAAAGAATTTAAAAAATCAGGAAAGACCTAGTAAAAATGGACACTTCAGGTGAATGTATATTTCTCAGTAGCAGAATAAAAATGGCAGACATGTATATGAAGAAATATTCAACATCGTTGGTCATTTGATAAATACAAATTAAAAGAATACTGAGATTCCACCTTATCCTAGAAAGAATGGCTATTATCAAGAAGTCAACCAATAATAAATGCTGGAGTAGAAAATGAAACTGTCCTGTTGATGAGAGTGTAGACTAGAACAACCACTGTAAAAATCAATGCAGAAATTCCTCAAAACACTAGGATTAGAGGTCCCACCTGACTTAGTAAGTCTCCTTTTTGTCATTTTTCTAAAAGAACAGAAAGCATTACACCACATCAAGATACATGCACACATAATCGTGGTAGTACAATTTATCATAGCTAAATCCCATAATCTGAGAAATGCATAAAAAGCTGTGGCATTTCTGTATAATGGGGTATTATTCAGCTATAAAAAAATAGCTTCTACAACAATCTAAGAGCTCTCTTTTGTCTCTTATGAGTAACATAAATAAGATTTGTCTCTCTGTAATTTCATGCTTGAGCTTATAAATAGAAATAATCAAAAGTGTTTACATTTTCATTATAGTTGTGTAAAATATAGTGAATGTACTATCAAAGCAGAATTCTAGTGCAATTATATCACCTAATCATGTATCTTTTCATGTCTTCCACTGGTGCTTGAATAAAATTCAAAAAGGAACTGAGTTATTTCAGAGGAAGAGTGGAAGAGAAATTTTAAAAGTTCAATATATAGGGGATATTTTTATGAATAATCTGAAGCATTTGGGGAATGTACAAAGTATTACTTATTTACATACAATAACATACTGTCTTTGGCCAGGTTGTTATCAGTTCTGTCTCAGTTACATTTCTTCCATTGCTAAGACAAAATCCCTGACATCCACTGTTAAGGAAGGAAATGCTCACTTAGCTTACTGTTTGTGGAGGTTCCAGTCTGCACTCAGCTGGCTCCAAGGCAGGGTGGCACATGGCAGAGAGCAGAGCAGCCAGTCATATGTGTGGACAGCAGCAAAAGAGCAAAGGGAGAAGCAGCAGGTGTGGCAGCTAGCAAGCCCCTCTCCCCTCCTTGCATTTCTATGCAGATTATCTGCCCCAGGGCCAGGGAGGCACTCACACTTATTATCCCAGCATTGGATCATGAACGAGTAACACACTGTAGAAGTTGTGCCATGACTGCTTGAAGTTTTGGGGAGAGACCTAGACACAAACCATAAGAATTATTCTTGTGCCCCCGCCATTAATTGCTAGTGTATGTAAAAGGACTATGCTTTCCAAAGATGCATTGTGAGACCTGATCAAAACTAAGAGGTACATCATCAATCGCTTTCTTCTGTGGCCCCATAATCTCCTCGAACAGGAAATTTGGAACTCCACTGATTTATAGGCCATTACAGTGCAGGTTATTTATGTCCTGTGTCCTCAATGACGTTGAAGGGCTAGGGCGAAAATATTGGCTACTCTTCTATCCCTTCCGTTTCTCTAATTTTGTCTGCTAATTTAAGTTGTTAACCCTCCAGAAGAGAAGCTTAATGATATTATTCCCTATAACATAGGTACTTGAGATTAACATCACATTTTGAATATCAAACACCTTAGACATAATATGAAACAGGCATTTTCCATCAAGTGTTGATATTCTAAACTCTAAATACCTATAGAATGTGAAAAAAAAATGGCACGGTGTTACACAGAGATTAAGGAACGTAACCATGTACAAATTGTAGCGGTACACTTCTATGGTCTTTTTTTTTTCCTTGTCTCATATTCTCTTTTCTTTCTTTCTTTCTTTCTTTGTTTCTTTCTTTCTTTCTTTCTTTGTTTCTTTCTTTCTTTCTTTTCCTTTCTTTCTTCTTTTCTTATTTTTAAACAAACGTTTACTTGAAAGAGAGTATAGCAATAAATGACATGACATTAGAAGTAGTGCCTAATTAGAAGACCAGAGTGGTAGGTATTCCAAGCATGGTGTTAGTATTACACATTGCCATCTTCAGTGTATTTGCTTAGTTCCCAGATATCAGTACGTATAGTTAGTCAGGGTGCAAATTCTACCAATTACCTGCTAGCTACAAAAAAACTATTAGAGATTTTTGGGACCATTGACTCAATCATCTTTTGTATATAAACGCATGGTTTTGCCCCACCATGCTTCCTAATTTTTCTCCTTTCTCTCTTTTCATTGTTTGATCCTTAAATTATCACTTTCCCTTTAAATGTGTTATACCTTTCCATTTTTATTTATATTCTTTTGAGTCCTTATATTAGGGAGATTTTACAATATTTGCCCATGTAGGTCTGGTTTATTTCACTTATTAATATATATTCAAGATACATTGTGCCTAAGGAGAGTCACCAAGAGAAAAAGCATTCTCTCAGGCTTTCACAGACAGCAAATTAATCAAGCAATAGCTATGATTCTCATAAAACAACCATTTACTTGACTGTTAAAAGTTACTTGATTATATTTTTAATTGACAAAACACCAATCGGTCTATGACCCATACCACACTCAGAACCTGAGAAGCTAGGCATTGTTACCATCATTTTACTGAGGGGGCACCTGATCTGTTGGTGTAACTTTGTTGAAGGCATCAAGAGAACATTTAGCAGGACAGGAACTTCCACAGAGATGTCCCAATTCCTAGTTTTCCCCTCACCTCTGGCTCATAGAGGTCAAAAGAATGTTTCACTGTGTATTGCTCTCAGTGTGGCCTGGCTTTGGTGGACATTGGTTGTCTCTGGGGTTTTGTTTGTTTTATTGTGCTTGCTGGTTAAACTGTGCAAGTGGCTTCTTCAGCAATTCTCCGCTAAAAAAGGTTATTTTTCTGTGCAATAAAAATAAAATGTGCATATAACAATAACAACCAAAAAATCCATGATTCATTCAGATGGCTGACACTGACAAAATTTCTACAAACCATGATACATAGTTGCAACGTACATCCAGAGGGGGCCTGACTGAAATTGTCACATACAAAAGTTACTTTTTTTCTTTTTTTATAATACAGGTCTTCCTGGGGCCTGGCGGGATGGCTCCGCAGTCTAAAACGCCTGCTTAGGAAAGCTTAGGCGGCTGCAGGGACCGCGATTCGATCCCCGGCACCACATGCTGTGCCAGTCCTGCCCTCCAGGCCGGCTGAGCCAGCCATAAAAATGAGTGAATAAACAAATAAAGGTTCTGAAACAAGAAAAAAAAATATAATATAGGTCTTGTTTTATCTTGGTATTAACCAGCTAGCAGAAAAATCTAACCATGAGGTATAAAAAAGAAAGCCATATTAATATGCTGAGTTGTAAAATGGTCAAGTCAACAGCTTCCAACAATGCCAGATGAGCTGATAATCCACCACTGTTATGGACTATAGGACTATATATACAGCTACTTTCTCTTTGTGCAATGAAAGGAAAGATCTGTGCTAATGGTGTTTAGACAAGATATTATGTCTGCATCTTATACTCTGAACAACTACAATGAAGACAACATTATGTAATGTATTAATTATTGCAAAAATTGATATGACATGAACAATGTCAAACATTAAATAAATAAATAAATAAATAAATAAATAAATAAATAAGCTTTCTTAAAAAATGTAAGAGGTCCATGGCATGATAAGGTCTTGAGTGTCCTCTGAACTGCTGCCAACTTTTGCACTGACCCAGACTAGGTGGGAACCAATTCTGGTGCACTTCTGTACCTGTGTCAGCGACCACCTGAGATGCAACCACAAGTAAGATAAATGTTGAGAGGTTAGCATCAGCAATGATTCTCTGTCCAATCTCCTCAGGTTTGCTCCTGAAGGATCTCTTTATGCTGCATAACTCTAGAACAATAGAATTACTTTCTCTTTGTGAGATGTTCACATCTAGCAATAAAAGTCACAAATATTCTTTCAAATCCCCACAGATGTCCATCTTGCATAAAGCCATCCTAAGGCATTAAGAAAAGGTTTTGTCCTCTTGGTTTTATAGCCACTCATTTGAACCTCAATTATAATTTTTATTGTGTGAAGTATCCAGCATATTGTAAACATATTATCTTTTGATGCATTCTATATTCTTCATGGCTACAATAGAACCTCCAAGATTTTTGGAAAGAAAAAAAAGAACCAGGGAATGAAAAATACTGCATCTGACAACCACCCCCACACGTCTGAATTTGTGAAGTATTTGAATGAATCTGTAACCACTTTCATCATCTGAAAATATCAATATTAATGAATGATTCTTCAAACAAGTAGCAATTGAGAACTTTACTGATCAATCTGAAAGTATTTTGCAAGTGATAGTGTGCTATTCAAATAATGCTTGCTATGCACATGACACTCTGTACGTACCAGAATCCTTAAAATATGAGACACACACGAGATGCTCATGGAATCAGAATCCCCAAATCCCATTATTTCATGGTGAAATAATTTTGTTTATGAAAACAAAATTTAGAAAAGATTCTGTATCTTTATAGATTGTTTTTGTAGGGAAGTGACTCCCAAGAATAATAGCAACTAATAGGAAATTGTATTGGTGGTAGTTCCATATCTAGAAAGCTCTAATTTAAAGTATATCTTCATCATTTTTATTCGATGTTATCAAGAAAATAGAATGCAGTCAGGTTTGAGGGCATTGCCTTAGGATCATGAACACACAGAAAGCACATTTATAAAAGAGAAACAAATAGAAAGGAAATGAAGAAAAGAGAAATTAGTCACTAGGGAGTGGGACAGGATCATGTATCTTCAGCCTAATGAAAACTGCAATTGTTCTCTGCTTTCACATTAGCGGAATAAGTGAGCATTCAAAATAATGAGGAATCATTTCGCTAAAGAGAAATGCTTTCCTTGGTATGAAGCTGTACTATTTACTGGAATGCGATCAGACCCATTGATACCCGAGCTGTGAGAAGATGAGTCTGGGTTAGATGCTGTGCACAACATGCTTCATCTTTGTGCAACTCACAGAATAAAGGAGCTCCTATTACTGCTTTGCAATTGAGAGATTTTTAACATAGAGAAGATTCGTGCTGATGCTCAAGGAAGGAGTTTTAGCAGTGCCCAGTTGGACTGCCTTTGTGTGACTGTCAGTGCGTGAAGTCTAGAGTGACGGTCAGTGAAGCTCCTATTCTAGTTTTGCTTTTGTCTACCAACCTCTGCCCTAAGGTAATCACAGTTATTCCTTAAAGAGCAGTTGTGAAAAATGAGTGTCTTTTTTTGTGTACAGGTATTTGGAACTTAGAGTCCTTTCTCAGTTCAGTTTTATGTCACCAAGCTTAAATGTGCTGCAAATGTATGAGGTTAGTGTTTCTCAGGATATGACTTTTTATAGAAAGATCCATTGGGACAAATGAAAGCTGAAGGTCTACAGCCAATGAATGTGCCCACACTCAAGGGCTCCACTGGGAATACCCTCATTCCAGGCACCAAAGCAACTGTCTGGTATGATATATATGTTTTATTAAGTGATTATATATATATATATATGTATATATATATATATAATCACTTAATAAAACATTCCATACAGTAATAGAGGCTTTTTTCATCTCTAGAGTCTTGTAATCTGACTCAAACAGGTTTCAGCCTCTGTTGTACAAACATTATAGGAAATAGACATGACATGACTGATTTTTGCTGTAAAGCCCTTTTACAGTTTGTATCCATAAGAACATGGACAAAAAATTAGCTTTGTTTCCATGCAGAGAATAAGTGAATCCTTATAGCTTCAGCCAGCTCAAGGGATGCTTGAAATGCGTTCAACTTGCAAGGTGGCCTCTCTCATAGGTGAATAAAAGTGGGACTAGATAGGAAACTCTTCTGTCTTTCTTACTTCATGTCTGCCAGTGATTTGTGAACCTCTGCAGAACCTGTACTTGAATAGCTGAAAAACAAGTGATGCCTGATAACTTTAGACATGATAGTGAACTCCAAGTGAGTTTCATAGAGAAAGTAGACATCAGCTTTACCAAATACTTACAGTGGAACTGGGGAAGTGAATGTGACAGAGCAAAGATCTGTAGTCTTATTTTTTTAAATATGCATTTGTCTGTCTGTCTGTCTGTCTGTCTGTCTGTCTGTCTGTCTGTCTATTTACTTGGTACAGGGTCTTGCTACATAGCTTGGAATAGTGATCCTCCTGTTGCAGCTTCCCAAGTGCTGGAATTACAGCACACATCACCATTCCCAGTTTCAGGACCTGAGCCAGAGCACCCAGTTTTTGGGCAGCATGGCATGCAGTACCTGGGATTGAACTGAGGTCCTTGCACCTGCCAGGCAGGTGCTTAGCCTACTGAGCTGTCACCCCAGCCCCAAAAATCTGTACTCTTAGAAACATGTTGTGGAGCGAGACAGATATTCAGATATAGAGAGACAGAGAAGACAAAACAAAGGGAAAGATGAATGGAAAAAGAAGGAAGGCAAGAGACAGAGAGAGGAAGGAGGGAGGAAGGAAGGAGGGAGAGAGAAAAGGAAGGGAGAGAGAGAGGAGAGAGGAGAGAAGACAGACAGAGAGAGAGAGAAAGAGAGAGAGGGAGCGAGAGAGAGGGAGCGAGAGAGACACAGAGAGTCAGACAGAGAGAGAGAGAGAGAGAGAGACAGAGACAGAGACAGAGACAGAGATAGAGAAAGAGACAGAGAGAGGCACAGCTAGTTCCTTGGGGTCCTAGTGTCAGGTGGCTCTTCCACATCCTTCCTGTCATGGATGCCTCACAGTGCAACAGGGCCTAAACAGTGCTGCTTTGTGAGTGTGCCTTGGGATACCTGGGAAGCAAGGCTTTATTCCACCACCAAAAAAGACACTCATTTTTCTTGGAGCCCTGTGGAATTTCGAACTCACTAGAAGGTAATTTTGATTTGGGGAAGGTATGCTTAACTTTCATACCGTAAAATACTATGTTTGTAGTGGTTTAAAAAATGACTATTAGGCCACTGAACACGTCTCAGTAATTTGCTCCCCTTCTAGTCAGGTAGAGGGCACAAGGAACAGCATTTCACAGAAAGTACAGAGGGTGAGGGGGGCAGTTCCTAGTCATTCCTGTTGATCCAGCATGCTGACTACATGCCAGTTTTTAATTATGCGGACAGGCCCAGAAAGTTTGGTGGTAGCAAATGCTCTATATAGATGTGACAGTGCATGAGCACACACAATTCCACCTTGCTGTTCTCTTGTCGTAGTTTCATAGCGGAAATTTTATTTTTCAGACTGCTTCTATATGTAGTATCACCACAGAAGTTACACACATTCCAGTCTTTTTTGTTCTAAGAATCACCTCGGCATACAATAAATCAAAAATTAAAAAGATGAAGGGAGACAGGAAAGAAAGCATTTCAATTTTTTTTTATTTACCTCTTTTGTCATTTAATACTTAGATCTAAGAGCCATCTTCCTTTTCTAATGTTTGAAAATATTAAAACATTTTTAATCATCATCAAAGGCTTTTTAATGCACAGAATGCATAAGGAGGCAGGCCCGTGTTGAAAGGCACGCACGTCCCCAAGGAGCTCATTAAGAAGTTGTCTGAGTTGTAAGGCTGCGCCGTTACGTGGGTAAGGAGAGCAGCCTATTTATTATGCTGCATCCGGCTTTCCTTTGAAATGTCCAGTTCCATGGTGGTAGCTGCACTAGAAATTTTAGCAGCTTTCACATCTGACCCCTAGGTCCTATTATCAGGTATCGCTTCTCATGCACCCGCACAACCTCGCACAGCCATACCTGAACACAAGCAATCATAGCTTCCCCTGCCCTCTCACTGGGAGCTACCTTAGAGTGCCTTGCCCTCACCTACCAGAATATCCCCTTCCTGCCCATGCGCTCTTGGGAACATTCACAGCCTCCCTTCACTCCCTCATTCAGTAACATCCTCCCTGCCCTCATTCCTTTCAGAATACAGAGCAAAATATTACACGATTACAGTTGAGATTCTGCATGATGCTTCTAATTTTGGTAATAGTCATCAGCTTTCCTCATTATTATTGGGTAATTATCTTAACTTCTTTATCTAGAATATGAGCACCCTGGAGTTCCTGTTCAGAGGTCACTTCAACTTTATTTATGCACTTCTTTCAATTCTGTTTGACAACAAAAATAAAGATCTGAATCCTTTCATATAATATGAGGCATTAGCAATAATATATGAAATTGAAACTCTTATTTATTAGTCATATGCATATAAATCTATGAAAGAGAGAGAGAGATTCAATACATCTAATCTGCTTATTTACTGTACAAACACACATAACACATAAGAGCCTGGAGTAATTCACAAAAAAAACTGTTAATTGCTGAATTCATTAAAATAATAAATATGTACTCTATACTAAATGGTTATCATTTTCATAAAGATGAGACATATAGTGTATAAAATCAAGCTTATTTCTTCAAATATGAAATACAAGCAGTTTTTGGCTAAGGAGCTGTCATTTTATCTGAAGCTAAAAAACCAAAATATAAGATCATCTGCCTCATAGTGTTACTATGAGGACTCTGCAAGGAAATAGACCTCAAAATTGTTGGCTGCTTCTGGATACACAGTAAATTTGGACCAGTATTATTGCCCTTGGGACCACATTGCTTTTGCTCCTTCTCTGGTTCTCTTCTTGAGCACTTCATGAGTAGCCACCTACAGCTGTGGTCCTTTCCAGGCGACCACAGTTGACTCTCCATGAAGGTGCTAATATATGCAGCTTGGATATTACTTTGTAAACTCTGACAGTGAATGTCATTGACATGAAGTGCTAGATACATAAATTTACAAGCAAGCAATTAAAACTGTACACCTTAATGCATATATGCTACTCATTTTTAGTTGAAAATATTGTACCAGATAGCTGATTTGGTGCCTGAAATGAGGGTTTTCCCAGTGGAGCCCTTGAGTTTGGGCATGTTCATTGGCTGTGGACCTTTAGCTTTAATTGGTCCAAACTTTTTCTGTAAAAAGTCATATCCTGAGAAACCCTAACCTCGTACATTTGCAGCACATTTAAGTCTGATGACGTAAAACTGAACTGAGAAAGGATAGTCATTTTTCACAACTGCTCTTTAAGGAATAATTGTGATTACCTTAGGGCAGAGGTTGGTAGGCAAAAACAAAGATACAGTAGGTTCTTCATCGGATCTTCTAGCTAATCTTGTCTAGAAGCAGTTAAATATAAACTTTTCAAGAGAAATTCTCCTATAAAGCAGGTCATGACTAGGGTCGAGAAAGAGAGAAAAGCTAAGTAAAGAAAAGCTCCAGATGTCCTTGGGGCTTGTAGTGAGATACCAAAGGTGCTGACAGACAGGATACAGAGAAGTCAAGCATGCAAACAGTAAGCCACCCTCAGCTCCAGGGAAATACAGGAAAATCAGAGAGAAGGCTAATCATTTAAGACAGTAGGTACTCTCACCTCTACATACATGTTTGTGTATATTTACTCTAGAGTCATTATAGAATACAATAAATATCAACATGCCCCCTTACTAAACTGACCATGCCAAGTAGCCAACAAGCTGCCCACTCCAAACATAAATCCTTAAGAAATAGGTCAGAGACAAGAAAACACAAAAAGAAGCCACACATAGAGCACATGAAAAAAAAAGATAAAAAAGAAAAGAAGAAGCAGAAGCAGAAGCAGAAGCAGAAGCAGAAGCAGAAGCAGAAGCAGAAGCAGAAGAAGAAGAAGAAGAAGAAGAAGAAGAAGAAGAAGAAGAAGAAGAAGAAGAAGAAGAAGAAGAAGAAGAAGAAGAAGAAGAAGAAGAAGACTGTAGACAGAGATGCCCAGAAGCCAATTCATTTATGGCAAGTTTTTCACGGGGAGGGATCCTTGAAGCCCTTATGAAAATAGTGAGAGCCCAGGGGCTCATGGATTTCCCATCTTTCAGGAGCTGCCCACCCTGATTGTTTCGTATTAGGCTGACTATATCTTTTCCTTTCCTCTCCCTTCCTTCTCTTAGTTACAAATAAAGTGTCTCCTTTTCATTAAACTTTGTCCCTCTTATTGCATTTGGTCTGAGTTATGATCCCAGTGGGCAGCCTGCACAGACAGTGGCAGTGCTGGAGCCCAGATGTAACATCTTCATTCCCTGACAAGGAGTCGGTAATGACAGCTACCATTTGCTCCAGACAGCTTTGTTCTCTGCGCCACTTTGCAAAGTGCAAGATTTTCACAGGCAGCATTCAAACGCACAAGTTGCAGAAGAGTTACCATTTCATTGAGCTTCACATCAGCACTGTCCCACCTCCCCATATTTACTCTAACCATTTGTGCTCCGGTACTTGTCTACAGCTGACTACAGTCTAAATTCCTATGCGGGCTTTGACCAGGTATTTATTCACCTTCATGTATCTTCCAATTTAGCCCTGACAAAATGGTTTATAATCAGCACCAGCTCAATAAATATTTGCTGAAATAAAAAAGTAGTGTTCTGCAAAGTGAGTTACATGATTATAGATAGTAAGTAAATTAATCTATTTTAATAGTATGCTTCTATAGTACATAAAAGTTACTTAACTAATGTATCATAACTGAAACTTCAATAATGTTTCTGAAAGTTAAAAATTCAGATACATATCCAAAGAGCAAATAGTAGAAATGTTGAGTATTAAGGTATGTTTTATGTGAATATAGCAAAATTTGTGCTGATGTATTTTAAAAGCAGTGGAATGAGAATAATTTAGTGTCCATAAGTTACCAGTTATTTGTTACAGGAGAATTTATTAGAAAAAGATGAAAATGCTGAGGTTAATTTTAGGACAGGGAGTAGAACACAGGATGCTTAATCAAAATTGGGAAATTGAGCCTGTAATTACTTTGTATTGTGCGTTTTCAAAAAAAAAAAAATCATATTATTGGACTAAACTGGGTAATGCAGCCTGTGCCTGTAATAATGTAGTAGCTGATACATTTTGTCAACTTGGGTGGATCACCTGGGCGGTTCCACACCTCGGGCCTTGCCCACACCCCCTTGGCCTTGGCCCCTCTGCTCCCCTCGCAGGACAGGAGGCCCGCTCCAGAATGACTCAGCACAAAAAGTGTTTATAAAGCAGCTGAGGAAGGATCTGGTGTTCCACTTCCTCAGAGGAAGTTGGGTCTTTGCGGTCAGCTTGGACAACGTCTCCTGGCTTCTGCCACAGACTCATCAGCCTGGTGCTTCAGACCTTGGGACTGAATCCCTCAGTCCCAGGCAGGCAGACGCCCTTTGCAGGCTTCCTCACCCAACTCTGCAGCTGACCATCATAAGCCAATTTTATAATTCATACATTTATACATCTTGTATTATTTCTGTTTCTCTCATAAAGCCCCAATTAAGACAAATACCAAACACAAGAACAAAACGATAGTGATTATACAGTGTTAATGTGCACTGTAAAGGGCTACTTCCAGGCTCTGCATCATTCTTCTTCCTCTGTACAGTAACTTCTCTGTGTTCGTGCTCAGCACCTATGGTGTGGCTATCATCTGACTTACCACCCACCACAGTAAATCTGTCCTTCTATTATACAACCAGGATGTGTGCATAAGCTTGACTGGGTTCTGCCAAATCAGATCTTGATATCAATTTGCTTTCCAGGCAATCTTTTAAACAACTTCCGGTGTCTTTCCAGAGTATATAAATATAAATGATTATTACACTGTTTCACCTGCAGAAATTGGAGTTTTTAATCCCTTCTCTTGATAGAGAACACATTTTACATGATCAATTTATGTACTTACATGTTACTCAGGATGATTCCTTTCAAGTAATAACTTCAGCAGTTACAGCCCTGCTTCAATAAACACAGACTTATATGGCTTGCTTAGGCTCAAAAGTAGTAAGTTGGCTCTAATCAAGGATTAGGGTAAATATAACCAAATTTTAGATCTGACACAGGCAGTCAAACTCCCCCCACCCAGCTAGTTTTTTTTTTTTTTTAATGCATGTGAAAAAAAATGCAAGTCCAAAATATTTGAATGAGTGCCTCCTCTAGATAATACTCTACTTTTCACCATTTCCTAGTCAGTACAGTAAAGCGACAATGTATATAGTATCTACACTGAATTAGATAACACAGTGAATCAAAAAATGATTTAAAGTATGCTTGAGGACGCTCATAGATTAGAGACAAACATTACCTGGCTAACACTTGTGCAGAGTCATGTCTTGGTATCTGTGGAATCCTACAATAAATTCCTACAGATAAAAAAGTCTAACGTATGTACCTGTATTTATAGTAGTATTATATTATTGGAAGCACATATTAAGTCTGTTTTATCCTAACTATGAACATATGTTGTGTTAGGTACAACCTCACTAACACAAAGTTCTATTTAATCCTAATATTCAGAGTCCCTTTCCTTCCTTCGTATCCCTTCTCAGAGAATGAGATATTTTGAATTATGTACTGTGCATATTTTCCTTAGATTTTTTTTTTCTCTGACCTTAACTCCATAGCATATCAGTCTGTGGAATCTGGTAGCATGACTGATTACTGAAAGCTTACTTTGCTGTATTTGAGGTTCACTGAAATTATAAAATGAATAAACAATTTTACTTCAATCTTTGCATAAAATGACATGAGTTAAAGCAGTATAATATGAATAGTAATCGCTCCAGTGGTGCTTGAAACTAACCTCTCAGGAATGGCATCTGAAGAGCTCAATGGGACATTAGTTCAGTTGAAATTATTGTGTCCCTCAGGTTAGCCCATAACATTCTAATTTCTGTTTAGAGAAAGAGTATGATACACTGAAAGCACGTTCACAATCAAATTTACTCTCCTTTTTTACCCTGGTCATCTGGCATGACCTGAGCAAAATGCCTCATTAGGTGAAATGTTCCCAATTATTCAATGAATTAATACAAATCTATTTATCTGAATCTATGGCTGGTAGCATGAACCCTTCTCTGAGTTCATGGCTCACTCTCTGAAATAGAAGGGCGCATTGATAAAGGATGAAAGAAGCAAGAGAAAGGAATAATCAGTACAAATTCTTCAGGACTCATAGGGCCCACTTTGGAGCAAACTGGTAAAGCAATTAACTAGAGACCCTACAATCCAAAAAGACCCCTAAGCAGGCATCATTGTGTCTCTTGGAAATATTTACTTGAGTATCTAATCTATCAGTTCCTTCCTTAAGATGTGTGAACCAGAAATTCCTGACTCCAGTCACTCTTTATGCCTTTCATTGTATTATTATCTCTTTTACTTTGACAAAGAATAGCCATAAAAAATAATAGATTACCTAGTCTACAGTGAACGAACAATTATATTAGGCAGAATCATATATTACCAAATCTACAAAAATACAGATAAATTGCTATTATCCATATTTTCCAGGTAGGTTTCTAAGACATGAGAACACTATACAATTTTACTTAAAGTTTACAAAGCTGTGAGGTTGAGGAGATGAGATTGCAGTGTACCCTAGCAAGGCACCAGAGTCTCTGTTCTCTACACTGAATCTTGGTGAAACCACATAAAATTTCCACTTTCATAAGACATATGCAATAGAATATAGACACTTTTAAAGGAAAAATTTGGAGTTTTGGAGTTTCAGTCATGGACAAGGCACATGATTCTATATACAGGCATGGCTACATAAGAGAGGCTCTGAGATCAGAAGACTGTGAAGCCTCACATATCTGGAAGATTTATGAGAGTTCTTAGCATGTAGGTCAATACTTCTCAGACTTTCATATATCTCCAATCTCTGAAAGATCTCCTTAGAGAATACAGATTAACGTTAAGTGGGATTGCACTTCTAACAAACTCTACATGATGCCAAAATGTTTGGTCTGGAATCTATGTTTTCAGTAGGAAGGAATTAATTGACTACTCCTAACAATAATCATTTTTTGATACTGTCTGTTACTGTTAGCAGTTGTCTCTAGCCACCGACATCACTGAGAATAGTTGTGCCAGAAAATTAGGAATGAGAAATAAGAAGTTAGGGACTAGGATTTGTGCATGACTTACTTCAGGGCACAGAGTGCTTCTGCCCTTCTCTTAGCAGAAAGTTTCTCCAAGCCTAACAAGGAGGAAATAGTCAGAGAATACTTCCCAGCACCCTCCATAGACACCACCAAGAAATACGTTGTGAGCAATAATTTTTTAAAAAGTAGTTTATAGAAATTCCACTTTTAAAGTTGGAAAAAATTAATAAGTTAGTAATCTTAGTATGTGATGTTACTGATTCATCAATAAAGTTCCTATAAATTTTAGACAAATTTTAATTATTTTACAAAAACTGTATAAAGTTGCCTGCCTCATCTTTTACTGAGTAAAATTTCAAGTTTTATGGCTTAAAATAGTATTTAATATTGCTACAAATTTATGATGTTGTCTAGGCTGGGTCAGTTGTCTTTGAGTGGGAGTATGGCCTCACATATTGGTAGGCCTGAGACCTCAGCCGAGGCTGCTCTGTCATCCCGGGGGTGAGGACCTCTCTGTGTGTCGTCCCTTATCCCTATGAGGACAGGCTGGGAACTTCATAGGTAGTTCTAGGATTGCAGACTCTGGAAGAGGGCAAGCAAGCTATGGTGTGAAATCTTACTCTAAGCTTTCTACCACATTAGCTTAGACCCCAGTGTCACAGCAAATTATAACAGTATGTTAAAATTCAAGCAGGGGACTTTACACTTTGTGAAAAGGGACCCTGCACGAGATCAATCAATCCATCTAAAACAAAAACATTGCTCCTCTACACTCACCTGTACTGTAATCATAAGTAAAATATGCTTATACTTGTATCTCAGGACCCCAAAAGTCTCCTAAAATGTTGTCATCAAGTCTTCATGCAGAAGAGACCCCTGAGATGAGTTCTTGATCCAGAAAACTGTCAACTAGAAATGCAAATTATCTGCTATATACATAATTGACAAACAGGCTTTGAATATGGACTGAATAACAACCTCTTCTCCTACCCAGAAAAAGACCTACCTGGGAAATAGCCTGAAAATGATAGATCAGAAACATGAGCTCTGCGCCAGCCAAATAGCTCAGCAGATTAAGGCGCCTACAAGCAGGTGCAGGGACCAGGGGTTCGATCCCTTGGTCTGCTATGCCAGTCTCGTCCCCGGGAAATGCTGAGATGGCAGTTGAGACTGGACGTGGTGGCTTGTGCCTGTAATACCAGCTCTTAAGAGACTGTAAATAGGTGGATTACAACAAGTCCAATCTAGTAGTGAGACTCTGAACACCCTATACAGCCTTCCCTAAAATACAAAAAAGATAAATAAAGAAATATAAGCTCTGATCAGCCCGACCCTGTGTACCCACCATCATCGCTCTCCTGTTCAGTAGCTGCTCTATAGGCAGGTGAAACAAGGTTAGGCTGCTGGGACTTGCATTTTTTGGACTCCAGTTTTCTAAAAAAAACAATTAAATACTTTACTTGGTCCAGGGTGTCACTACACAGCTCAGACTCATAGTAGTCTGCTTGTCTCAGCCTCCCCAGTGCTGGGATTACAGGTGTGGGGCACCAAGCCAGGTTTCGGTGGCCAGCGCTGAGTGCCTGGGCTTCCAGGGCCAGCACACCATGCAGTACCAGGAATCTAACCTGGGTCCTTGAGCTTGCCAGGCCTGTGCTCAGACCACTGAACTGTCCTCCACCTAGTGTCTAATTTTCCACTCCCTCCCCAGCTTGGTCGTATTTTCTGGGAAGTATGGTAAGTACTCCTAGCAAAAAAAAAAAAAAGAAGAAGATTATATCAGTGATGGATCCAGGCAGATTCAGATTAAGATATCGCGATTCTTCTGTGAACAGAGTGACCAACAACCAGGACTCAGCTGTGGCCCTCATGAGCCGCTTCCCAGTACTGCAGTGCCAGGCTGCTTTTGATTCTAGTTGCTTACCCTGCCACTGAAGATATTTTCTCTTCTTTGATAATAAATTATCCACATTTGCCGCTTTTACCAGTACACAATATAAGTGTATACTCAATTAAATTATCTCTGTGATTTTTACTGTAAGACTGGTTCCTTACTAATCTGATTCAAATCTACTCCCTGTTCTGAAGCCACATCTTTAATTCTTTGTAAGACAAATATCTTTCCACTTTGGGCCATGTGGGAGTCTGTCAGGGCTTCGTACTTAGCTTTCTAGGGTTTTCATGTAACTATATCTTTTAGGATAGTTTGAAAATAAACCTCACAGTGATATACCTGATTAGAACTGTGCTAAACATTGAAACAATTCTTTATAACCTAGGAAGGCCATTTTATTTTCCACTCAAACAAGTCTTTGACCTAGCTAAACTATACTTAAAAATAGAATATTTTTTCTTTAGCTTTTGGTAACTTCTTTTATTTTATCATCACAATAATAAACATCCCCAGATACTTTCAACATCCTATTTGTAGATTTTCTTAGCCTAATGCCAAAAATTTTTTAAGTACATGTTTTATCATCCAACTGTCACAAACAAAATTTTGCCTCTTTTTTGATTGTTACATAACCTTAAATTATTACCTCAATCTGCTGTAGGAATTTTTACATGATTTTCAGCGAGTTTTCTTACAATTTTTTTACCTTTATTAAAATTATATTCACAAGGGCTGACAACATAGCTCAGCTGATGAAGTGCCTGCTTTGGCAAGTGCAGGGGTCTCTGTTCGGTCCCCAGTGCCACATGCTGTGCCAGCCCTGCTCCCGGCATGTGCTGAGCCCAAGACCAAGTCTGGGTATGGTGGCACACCCCCGTAATTGCAGCCCTGGGGAGACTGAAAGCAGGAAGATCAGTACAAGTCTGAGCTGTGTAGTGAGACCTTGTACCAAATACACACATAAAAGATGTATTCACAAATTTCCTGTCTCTTCCTTCTCTCTAGTTTAACTGAAATACCAAAAATTCTAAGATTTTTCACTGGCACCCTGTTTTTAGATGTCATTTCCTATCTAGACTTTCACTGCATAACAAATTGCACCAACATGTAGAAGTTAAGTATTTATTCTTTTTAAAAGTGTGTACTGGTTTCTGTTAGCTCTGGTGACCCGAGTTCTTATCCAGGAAGCTGGTCCATGGATGCCACAGGGCCCTTTCACATGATTCCTCAATCCCAGAAGGCGGTCAGGGTCTCTTCACAGCTTGGTCTTGGAAGCTCCTGGCAAAAGTGTTTTCTAAATCATTGCTTACATTACATTCACCAAAGTCCCCATAATAAGATAAGGTCACATGGTCAAGGAGAGATTTAAAGGGTAGAGAAACAGGTACTATATCCTTATGAATGGTGACATTTTTTTCCCAAACTACTACTCCACAGAAAATAATGATAAATTTGGTGTATTGAGAACTACTTCCACATATAATAACTAATTTTCATATGGAATATAATGGAAAAATGTAAGTATTTTATGAAATATGCTCAAATAGCCATATGTACATTATAAATATATTATATAAATATATATTCTTTACAATTAGTAAAATACTTTTGACACATCATTTATTTATTTTTAATTTTATTAATCCTAATGAGAGAGAAAGAAATAACAATGAGAGAGTTTCAAAATGCATTAGTAGAACAGCCACAATAATTAATACAATGTACATTATTGTCTTCATAGTAGTTGTTCAGAGTACAAGATGCAGACTTGATAACTTTTCTAAACACTATTGCCAGGTGTGGTGGCGCACGCCTGTAATCCCAGCACTCAGGAGGCTGAAGCAGGAGGATCGGTGCGAGTTCAAGACCAGCCTGGGCTACAAAAGTAAGCTTAAGGCCAGCCTTAACTGCATAGTGAGACCCTGTCTCAAAAAGAGAAAAACAAACAAACAAACAAAAACACTATTAGTACAGATATTTCTCCTCACTGAACTAAAAGAAAGTAGTTGTATGTGTAGTCCAATAGTCCAAAATAGTAGTGGGCTATCAGCAGACCTCACAGTGTTGGAAGCTGTTCATTTGAACCCTTTGCAGCTCACCATATTAATATGGTTTTACTTTTTATCAACACATCATTTACATTAGGCAGCATGTTTACAAGTCTAGAATTAGGCCTGGTGTGATGGTGCATGCCTGCGATCCCAGAACTCAGGAGGTTGAAGCAGGATTGCCATGAGTTCAAGGCTCGCCTGGGCTACAAAGCAAGATTAAGGCCAGCCTGAACTGCACAGTAAAACCCTGTCTTCAAAAAAATTTTTAAAAAGTCTACAATGGGGGCAGCTACATTCTGTTACCAGAATTTTTCTTGAGTTCTCCAATTTAAGGTCTGCATCTATATTTTTGCAAGAAAAACAAATACTTTTATGTAGTTGAGATTTCCATTTAAGGTATCTAGCCAGTTTTTTTTTTTTCAATACTGGAAATTTAATTCATCTTACCAAGTATGATGAGCGTGTAATCAGAAAGCTTATTCAGTGCTCTGCCAGCTAGCATCTGGACTGCTGGGAAATAGATATTTTAGCAAAGAAATTACAAAACAGGATTGTATTTCTCTTCTTTGTTTATGGCTACTCTCAAAGCACACATTTCTAATAATAGTTCAAACAATTCAGAGCGTATTTAGTATCTGTTATGATCTTTGGGTTTTTAGGGGGTTGTTTTCCTGAGATGGAGTCTCATTGCTCAGCTTAGTCTGCAGTGAACCCCTGGATCCCCTCAGCAGGCCCTGAGATCCTGGCTGCCACGATTGTAAGTGTGCATGATTAGCTTCAGATTTTTGTTTTTCCTTTGTTTTTTAAAGATTTTAAACATAAAAAGAATCAGATAACAAAAACATTGGCAGGGAAGTGTTGTTTTCAGACTCTGAATCTAAGTCTCCATACCTTCTCTAGCACGCATTGCTCTTGTTTCACAAAATCATCTATTTAGCAAGTGGTCTTTGAACCCTCAGAACTTACTAAGCACATACTGAGGGTAAACTCACATGACCTAGTCCTCTAGGCCTTTAGGGATGAGGCTATGGCACAAGCAAGGAAAAGAGAATGCACAGCCCCAGGGCTACAATGTGATGTGCCGGAGGAAGAGTCCTGTGGAGAACAGCGCAGGCCCGAACGAGAGTTCTGAACAGGCACGAGACCTCCCAAAGCACAGCGACCATGCTGAAACCTGGAGACTAGATCAAAATTCACCAGCGTGGGGCTGTCAGAGCAGCGGAAAGGAAGGGGTGACAGGCAGAGGAGCAGCATGTGTGAACACAGAAATGACAGAGCACAACGTTCCTAATCTCCTTTCAGTTCTGCTGCCAGGCCAGATTCCAAAAAAGTTACTCACCTCTAGAGTTTGTCCCTGCCCCAATTATTCCAATTTTTCAATTCATTTAGCTCCAACTACCTGTAGTTCTATTTGTTCCCTAAGCCTACTTTTTACCTCTAGAGCCTAAGAAGACACCAACTAGGTCACTCTCCTCAGATCCATGCTTTTATAGAAAACACTCATCTATCTTTCTAACATGTATTCTAATTGTACCAAATAAGCAAACAGCTAGCTGTTACACAGATTTAACCCTTCTGGCTGGTCTCAAATGCCTATATTTAATGATCTTCTTGTTTCAGTTTCCCAAACACAATGCTTCCCACTAGCCTTGCCTATTTTTAATAACTTCTGCTTACCCAAAGAACTTTACAAGATGGATACTCCATAACTCTTTTGTTGCATGAAAGCAGCAAAGAGTAAATCCTCTCATGTTGACTCACCTCCTTGCGTTACTTCTCTTCAGCCCTGGGAGCCATGAGCAACCAACATGGAAATGCAGAGCTCAGTTTATTTAAAGCTAATGTTTGTAGGAAGATACTGAATGAAAGGCAACACCTAAGGAAATTGGAAAACAAAATTATAACTGAAGTGACTCTCCACAGATTCTAAGCCAAAAAGGAAGATGAATGAAAGAAATTAACAAACGTAGAGCAACTACAAGGTTGCTAGAACTAACGACCTTTAAAGCTCCTGGAAAGGACACTTTTGAAAAGTACAATGTCTCATAATTATGTAAAACTAAGGTCAATTATCTACTGCCATCAAGGAAACACAATTAAAACATTGGGATTCTGTCTCATCCAGATAGAATATCTATCCTCAAGAATATGAAAAGAAAGAACAGTAAATTCTGGCAAGGATCTGAGGATAAATTGATTTATACACTGTTAGTGTAAATTTAAATTGGTACAACCACTTTGGGGACAAGTATAGATGGAAATACCTTTAAAAATTAAATAAAAATAGGATGACAAGTGAAATAGCCAGATCAATCCTTAGCATATACCTGAAAGAATTAGAGTAACTACACTATAAGGATAGCTACATGCTCATATTTATTCATTTATTTTTTGTCTTCATAGTAGTTGTTCAAATTACAAGAGAAATTACCAACAGAGTGAATAGACAACTCAAAATGTTCAAAAAATCTTAACTAATAAGTATTCAGACAAAGGTCTTCTATCTAAAATTTATAAAGAACTAAAAACCATTAGGATTCCAAAATTCAAAGACCCAATCCAGAAATGGGCATCTGAGATGAACGCACCCTTCTCCGAGGAAAAAATACCAGAAGCTAATGAACACGTGAAGAATGCTCCACATCACTGGCCATTCAGGAAATGCAAATCAGAACAACACTGAGATACCATCTCTCCTCAGAAAGAATGGCTACCATAAAGAAATCAGCCAACAACAGATGCTGGAGAAGCTGTGGGGAAAAAGGAACCCTTCTCCACTGCTGGTGGGAATGCAGACTAGACAGCAGTGTGGAGACTCCTTAAAAATGCCCATTTTTATTGTGAGAATATCACAAAACTAAGCTATGTATCCATTCACTGATAAATGGATTTAAAAATGTGATACAAATGCAGTGGAGTGATATTCAGCCATATAGAAAGACAATTCCATTTCAAGTACAGGAAGATCGATGGGGCTGCAGATCACCCCATAGAGCACAATAAAAAAGTTACAGACACAAAACAAAAGTAGAAAAACATAGTGGAGATGACAGAGGGTGAACAGCAAGGGAGTGGTCCTCAGGGAGTGCAAATAATCAAGGTTTTGTTTTCTGGTTTTTGTTTGTTTGTTTCAGGAACTGCTGTTTTGTTTTCTGTAAGCTGCATTTCCATGTTGCTTAGCTGTCTGCAGAATAGCTTAAGGCCACTTCACAGAGATTCTGCCCCACTCTGGCCCACACCGTGATGGTGCAGGCCAGACTTCTGTGGACTTCTGTGGCTGCCTGTGACCAAAATTTTATGTAGGTACAAATAAGCAAATATGAGCCTATTCTGTATGCACAAAAACAGAGAACAGAAGTCAGGAATAGAGATTGGGTCAGTGAAAGACTTACTGTTGTATCCCTCCAGATAACTCCTGGTTAATAGTTCCTAGTAGAACATGTCTTAATTTTCAACCTTCAAATGAAATGGAATGGAACCAATGAAGTAAGCCAGCCATGGACAAATACATGACATCACATGTAGAAACTTAAAATGTTGAGGTATTAATAAAAATGGTTGTAAGTACTACATCCTGATGTAACCAGAACTGTGATATTTAGGGACTAAAGGATTATGAAAAATGTGTGTGCAGATTGACAATAAAAAAAGAGGCAAAAAAAGAGCTAAATTCTCATTCACAGTGGATAATGAAAAAGTAAGGCTTCAAATTAGAAAAACAATCCAATAAGATTGCTTGTACATGTGTCTACAGGAAAGTAACTGAGTGTATAAGCCGAGGCTGGGAAGTTGATCCCTGGATCTAAGACAGAAGTGTACTTGATTATGTGACTGTAGGCACCACTGGCATGTAAAAGATGACACAAGTAGAAATCCTCATGGGCTTTTCTATCTTTTGATTATAGCATGGCTTTTTACTTCATGGTTTCCACACCTTCTCTAATTTATCTGAAGATAAGTTAGGACAGTTTATTTGAAGAATTGTTAAGTTTGTGTAATTTGTTGTTGATGGGCACACCACATACATAGGTGTGTGGAGAATATTTGTCTTCATACCATTTATACTATGGTTTGTTCCAGATACTGATATTCACTTTGGTCTTTGAGTTTTATTACATACTTCATTCTGATATGATGTAATTTATAGTTTCATGTTCATATTTAAGAGTGGCTCTCATGGACTGGAGACTCACTAGATATCAGTCTTTGATTGTTCTACCTGAGGCTCCTTCTATAGAACTAGGAAACCTGTTTCCCCTTGCCAGGTTCAGTTCACCAGAGACACATCCTCCAGTCCTCTGCGAGTTTTGTCAAGCCAACTGGCAGAAGGGTAGCTCAGGGAGCTCAGCACCTAGAACTTGAATATCTGCTTCTACTTCTTTCTCAGTACAAAAGCCTCACCCACAGCTATGTCTTATTTCTTCTAATCAAGAGACTGTTTTTCTTCCTAGAAGAACAGGTTCCAGATTTCCTCAAAGAATGGGGGTGGTTTTTAAGCTAAAGGAACTGAGAATAGGAGTTAGACCAGAGATGAGCAAAGTCTTCAGAGATCACTGCGGATACAACTCAACACTCAGACTCCAAACTGCGAGAAGCCACACTCATACCATACAACTTGGTGGTATAGGCAGAAAACACAGGTGACTAAAAGGGCAAAATTAGGCATCAATTTACGGGGTCTTGGTAGGACCTCACGAAGCCACTCTTATCAGTAGTTCTCCACATCCGACACACACCTAGGTAAGCTGGACATATCAGTCCAGACAAGGGGCTGGTAGTAGTCTTTGAGGGCAGCAGGTGGTTTTGTCAGATCCCCACCCAGTGCTCCCTTGTGTGAGCCAGAACTAGAAGAGATGAAGAGCCAGTGCTCCACACTGTTGGCTGGGATTGAGCCTTGAGATAGAGGCTATGAATTCCTGAAGCTTGAAAAATCGTTCTTCAGAGCTGAAGCACTGACCCAAAACAATGGATACTAGATATTATCTCAGTTGTGTTGTGCATGTTATTCTGCATATCTGCATATGGCAGAGGTGATTTCAGGCTTCCTACCTAGCCCAGCTCACAGCACCGGACCACTTCCCACCATACTCGCAGTCACTCATCCTCAAGCCATTCCTTTCCTGTTTGATGAATAAAGTCTAAGTTAGAACCAGGACTGACATGGCCTAAGACAGTGGTTCTCAACCTTTCTAATGCTGTGACCTGGCAATACAGTTTCTCATGTAGTGGTGACCCCAAACCAAAAAATAATTTTGGTGGCTACTTTAAAATTGTAATTCCAAATAAATAACATTTTCCGATGGTTTTAGGCGACCCCTGTGTTTTGGTCATTCGACCCCCGCCGGGGTCGTGACCCACAGGTTGAGAACCGCTGGAAGGCCTTTATTCCAGATAGCCATCATCAGGCCAGACTTAGGACTCCTTGGCTCTGCATAACTACAAATATGCCTTAGAGTCCTTATTCTTATAGTGGGTTGCATTGGAAGTGGTAGATTGGAATTAACTCACTATAACTTCAGCTACTTTTCATGGTATTATAAATATCAACATTCTGGGCCATGAAGGAGACTGGAAAGGGCTCTCTATACATATGCAGAAAGTACAAATGTCAATTTATTAATACCATAAGTGTTTACTATGAGAATAGAATTATGAACAAATTGTTACTTTACTTATGCATTTCTGATTTTCCTATATTTTCTGCAATGAATATGCATTTCTTTACTGTTTATGAAACAAAATACAAAACTGTAGAAGCTATGTGTAGAGAATGAACCCAAATTGTATGCAAATATTCTGCAAATGTGCAAAGTGTATGAGAAAAGTAAAAGAGCCAAAAACTTAGCAAGGGGAATAAAATTTTTCACTGTAATGTAAGCAGCAATAATCTATGTTATATAAGGGAATCTAAAAGCATCAGGCATTGGGGGGATGACTAAAACTGTGACATATCCATCCATACAACACTACTAAAAATTATGCCTCACTCTTTACTGATGGGTTCTTTTGCAACACATAAGCTTTTTAGTTTAAAGTAGTTTCATTTATTAAAATCTGCTTTTGTCGTCTATAATTTTGGGATCACGTTTAAAAACTCTTGGCTAGATCTATGTCCTGAAGCATTTCCCACATTTTCTTCTAGATGTTTCATAGTAATTAGTTTTTCTTACAATCGGGTGCTTGATTCATTTTAGTATATTTTCTTTGTGTAGTGAGAGATAGAGATCTAGTTTCATTCTTCCACAGGCAATATGTAGCTTTTCCACATCATCTGTTGAAGGGACTATCCTTTTTCCAACACATGTTCTTGGTGATTGTGCTGAAAATCAATTGACCATAAAACAAATTTATCTCTAGTTTCTATAGTCTGTTCCACAAGTCTATGTGTCTGTTTCTAAGCTACTACTGAGTCGTTTTGCTTACCACAGCTTGTAGTATGTTATAAAATCAAGCAGGGAAATGCTTTGCCTCCAGTTTTGTTCTATTTGTTCAGGATCACTTTGACTTTTTAGGGTGTCTCATAGTTTCCTGCGAATTTTAGGAATGATCTCTGGGTATGTTTTCATAAGTAAAAAAAAAAAAATTCTGTGATATTTTGACAGAGATGTCATTGCGTCTGTAGTTCTCTTTGCATCAGCAAATCTATTAGAAAAACAGTTTGCAAATTATTGATCAACTATGCATAGGGAAAGAAATTGTTCCACACCCATGACTCTGGCCACTGATTTCTAATTTTTCTAGCATTATTACTATTATTCAAATTTTTATTTTATTTTATATGATATATTTGTACCTATGGCATAAAATGTGCAGTTTGATACATGCATACAGTACAGTGTGTAATGAACAAATGAGAGGAATCAACCTTTCTATCTTCTCAACAGTATCATCTCTCTATTGGGAACCTTGCAACGCTTCTCCAGTTAGTCTGAACTGTGTAATTATGTGCCCTGGTCTGTAGATGTGCTATTCTACTGTTTAGTGCCAGAACTACTTTATTCCACGCCCAAATTGTACTTTGATATATATTAATCCAACCTCTAACTGCCCGTTCCCCTCCTACCTCCCTTGCCCAAATTCTAGGGATTTGTATTCTGCTCTCACTGCTATTTGTTTCACTTCTTTGAGTAAGAAGAGGCACTATTTGTCTTTCTGCCCTGGGGTGAAGTTTGTATGGCAATGGGGTTGGAGCATGTCCACTTCCAGGGACTGCACTAGTGCAGGGCACCCATGGTCCAGGTAGATCCCTTGCACAGTGGTAAGAGCAGGGCTCCCACTGTCACTGGAGTTGCATATCTCTAAATGTTGCTTTGTATTTAAAAGAATTTATTTGAAATATGTTTTGAACACACAGCTTTTAATGTAGTCATTATGTCCTCTTAGTAATGATTTACATGTATATAAATTGTGTAGTTTTCTGTTACAAAACATACCTCTAGACTTTATGAAATGGCTAATGGATCAACTGCCTTCACAGAAGTTAAGCTGTTCTTCACATTTAGGCAGCATTTCTCTCTGTAAGTAGTATAGTCATAGGTATGTACTCTTTTTAATTCAGGTAGCATAATATATTATTAAATTTCATATGGAGCCAAATGATGCTACATATACAGATTCCTTCCTCTCTTCATATATGTAGGTATATATATATATATATATATATATATATATATATATATATATATTTATATACAATTGCCCATATTTATCAGTATCTAGAATCTAAGGACTACCACTGTGAGAACCTCATGCAATTATACAAGCCAAGGGTTACTTGCATTAATCTCATGATTTCTAAATAAATTTAGTGTTTAAATATTCATACAAGTTTTTTTTTTTTTTTTGTCTTTATGAGACAGGGTCTTGCTATGCAGTTCAAGCGGGCCTTGAGCTCACTTGTAGCCCAGGCTGGTCTTGAACTCGCACCTATCCTCCTGCCTCAGCCTCCCAAATGCTGGGATTACAGGCGTGTGCCACTATGGCCGGCCATACAAGTTTTTATTGTGCATATATATATATATATATATATATATATATATATATATATATATATATATAGTGAATCTTTATATGTCATTTTGTAGCATAAAAATGAAACTGATTAAGATGCCAAACTGATTAAAATGCTCCTGTTTCTCTCCTTGATGTTAAATGATCGTCTACTCTGCAATCATCTTCTGTTTCCTTACGAAACTGAACAAATACCATTTTTATTTTAAAATATACTTATTAAAAAACAGTTAATAATGAAGAGATAATTCTTCTTAAATAATAATTTAGGCTAAGTATTTTAAAACGTACTAAAACAATAGTTCATGAACATGAGCTGTTTTAATTTTTTCAGGAAATATGCCCCAGTTTTACACATCTGTGAGATACCTTTCTTTTTTTGATAATAGTTTAAAGGGCACCTACTATGTCTTAATAATGGGATTTCACAAAAATGAAGAAAAATTTGAAAAGAGCAGACTGGCCATCTGACAGCCTGCTTCTGTCCACTCGTGTCTTTCTATAACTTATCCTTTTGATCTCTTGTGCTCCAGCAGAAGATGAAAGTTTTTATGGTGTATGAGACAAACTTGCAAAGCTGTTTTTAAGTTACAGAGGGATGAAAGTAAAATTCTGGCTCTTTTCCTTGATTATTTTTGCATGTGTAACTTAGAAAGTGGCTGTAAAAACTGAAACTTTGCATCAGTCTCCTTTACAAAAAGGAATCTTTATTTATAAGGTCTTGTCAGTAAACGAATCTGATGACGGAAAAACAAAAAGATGGTAAAGGAAAGGGGTAAAATGAAAATACCTTATGTGTATGTACTAATTCTCTAAAGCGAATGTAATCATTATGAACTGCAAATATGTAATTATTTATGTTTTAAAATAAAAATAAAGCATGCGCATGCGCGCTCACGTGCGCACGCTAAGATCCAATGAGATATGGAGTAAGAATGTCCCCAAGCAAAGGAAATAACCGTTTCAGACACAGGGAGAAGATCAGCGCTTCCGCGGATAGTGGAGAGTAATCAAGGGCACATAAAGGAAACCCTGGGCTAAGGATAAGTGTGGTGTATCCAGATGCTGGGAAGGCAGCCAGGTTTGATCAGGAGGAACCCGTAGGGCACGGGAACTAGGACAATTAATAGCATCTCAAAATCAAAAGAAAGACCAGGGAGACAGCGAGTCAGTCTAAGCACCTGACCTGCAAGTGGAAGGACCTGGGTTCGGCCTTCAATACCCCAAGACACGAGAGCCTCCAAATTCCGGATTTGCCATACATGCCTGTAATCCAGGTGCTGATGAGGCTGAGACAAGAGGATCACGATGAGTTTGCGCTACACAGCAAGACCCTCTACCAACCAACCAACCAACCAACCCCAACCAAACAACCAACCAACCAACCAACCAAATAAATAAATAAATAAATAAATAAATAAATAAATAGTTTTACAAATCAAAAGAAATAAAGGGGCTGGGTAAATAGCTCAGTAGAATAAGTCCTTGCCTGGCAAGGGCAAGGGTCTGAGTTCGATCTCTGGTCCCACCAAAAAAAAAAAAAAAAAAAAAAAAAAAAAAAAAAAAAAAAAAAAAAGTAAAAGAAATAATATTGTCAAGATTGTTCTTTTGGACAAAGATTATATTTTACATTTTTATGTCCCTAATATTTATCAAAAAGTGCTTTATCCAAGTGATATGGTTGCAAAATACAGTGAGTGCTTAAATTAAAATGTATCACCTGAGTGTGGTGGTGCTTGCCTATAATCCCAGCACTTGGGAGGCTGAGCCAGGAGGATCAAGGTGAGTTTGAGACCCAACTGTGTTACAAAAATGAGCACAACGCCAGCCTCAACTACATAGCGAGACCCTGCCTCAAAAAGACAAAAAAAGAAAAAGTATCAAAATGAAGATGCTCTGTCACTTGTTCTGCCTCACAGTATTCCTCCTCTCTGCAAAAACGCTTACTACACTGTGCTCATCACTCTCTGTAGCAGCTTTTGTAATCCTCTTTGGCATCTTTACTTGAAATGCTTGGCTGCCCTAGTGTCCTAAAGCCATCCCCAATATTCCATGCCATGGTCATTCTGGCGCCGGGAAACATCCAAAGTTGCACATTATCAGATCCAGGGAATAGGGTAGGAAAAAACAGCCGTAATTTTGCACAGCCCTGCCTTTCCGTCGATGGACACGCAGCAGCAGCGCGCATCCTGTGTGTGGTCATGCCTCACAACGACACTCACAAGGAGGACTCTAGAACTGCTTCAGAAGGTGGCAAGAAGAGTCGGCTAAGTATGTGTGGGACACGAGGGCATATCATGGGGAGAATGAATGTCTCTGCGTCTTTCATTTTAAGAAGTTTTTAAAAGCTAATTAGAAACCATATGTTTTGCCCATACTTTATTCTGCAAGCAAGTTATAAAGGTGAGTTCTATAAATGTCAAAAGCATACTTTTAGAAAATGGCTGATATCAATATTATGAACAGCATATTATTTAATAAACTCACATTTTCAGTTTCTGTTCAGTTCCTAGACAGCACACACATGATGGAAGATGTGACCAGATTTGGACCGTGTGCAATACCTGAAGTACTGCATGCTTCCGTCCATGGGTCTTCAGAATACCAGCGTCAGGACCAGATGAACAGTCCTCAGTATAAGAGTCAACATTTTAAAATGGACACATATTTGATCAGTATAAAGTGTCTTGGGTTCTTTTGAATAGGAACAGCTTATACTGTTTTTTCAGAATTTTAATAAAACTACGTATTTTCCACTGTAGTTTCACATTTTTAAAGGTTCCACAAGAAAGCATCCAGTGAGGAAGATCTCCACAACGACACTCATGAGTTGCACACAATTTTCCACAATGCTCAAATGTTAAAGCAGACCATCAACAATGCTTTTCCTACAGGACTGTTCTGAGATTTTCTGACTTTTGATGTATGTATTCACAGCATATCAGGCCTCAACTATTTAACATGTCCCAAGCCTGTACAACTATTGACTATATTTGGTCTTGCTGGAAGAGAAAATCCCTTAAAATCAGTAGCTATATCAAAATTTTGTGACTTCTCTAAATATAAAATTTATCATTCATTCTCAAAATATAAGCTAGACTTTGGTTGAGAGATAAATTGGTGCCAGCAGACATACTAACAATATGAATTCTATATATTTCCATGCATAACCATATTTTTTATTGAAGTTCTTGGAGTCCTCACAGTGCCACAGTTCAAATCACCTTTTGGAAATATTTTAGACCCTTGATAGAGATATAATAATTTTTTAGGCTACTGTGGAACAAGTTCAGATCAAAAATGTTATTCAGTGATTAGCTGGTCGTGCCCTCTGCTACTCAAATGGCTAGAGAGTTGATGTAGAGGTATATGATTCCAAAACCAAAAATACAAAAGCACGTCTGACTCTGAGTCATATATTCTCATTTCCATTGGAATGAAGGATTTGCGTTTGGCAGAACTTTCCACTTACACACTATAAAAGAAGAAAATATTTTGTTCATCCTGGCAGGAACAGTATTTTCCCTTTTAGATTTATTTTTAAATGATTTGCTGATTGAAAAATCATACAGATAAATCATTTCTACAGAAATAATGGCATTTCCAGGCCAGTAGGCTTTAGAGCAAAATGCTAAGCGTAGCAAGTCTGAAAGATTCCTTTCCAGACCATGTGCCAAAGGGACCAAATCCTACCAACTTACCGTGCAAACAGAGCTGGCAAGTCAAAGCTCTTAGACTCCCGACCTTTGTTCAGAGTCATAATGGCAAGCTGGGGGTTGACTTTACCACGTAATGTAGAAAACATATGAAGCCGAAACTTGATTGCTAATAATAATGCAACTAGATTAGGTTAAAATTTTAGAAAATTTATCCAGCACTGGAGTACTTCTTAACACTAGAAGGCCTGGGGAAATGCACTTTAACATTTTAGCCAAGTATGCGCTGTTGCTTACCACACTCAGTCATATTTTATATATTTCTTATTAATTATTATACCTATTTTTGTTGTGTCTTTTTTGTATTTTTTATGTTTAACAGAATAAAAATAGTAAAAAACATTAAAATGTTACAAAATTTCACTAGACAAAAATGATATGAATTTAACAATGGGCTAGTATATTGCATATTGTTGCATTCAAATTAGTTGCATAGATTACCAGATACAACAATGCAAAATTAATCAAACAATTAAAAAGAAGAAAAAAGTTAAGCATTAACTGTTTCTTTCAGTAGAACAGTAGAAATTAGCGGTACAATTATCCAAGCTATCTTGTGCATATACATATATATTTTCTTCTTCTGTCTTTTTCTTCTTTCCTTCATACCAGTTTTTCCTTCTATTTGATGTTTCTTTCCTTTTCATAGTGTCTGCTGTACCTTTAAGATTTTATTTGCTCTTTCTGTTTGTTACACTAGTGAGATAAAACTATATTTACACATGTGGGTTTGATTTATTTCACTTATGATTATAGTCTTCAATAGAAAAAATTTATCTAAAAACTCGAGTTTATCATTCTTTATAGCTGAGTAATACTCTGTTGTATAAAAACATCACGTCTCTTTTATCCATTCCTCAGTTCGTGGGTTGAAAGTGAAAATATCTATGTTCTTGAACTTAAGAAATTTAGTCTACTGTTGAAGGAAGCTATAAAAACAAATACTTATAAAGCTGGGGGTGGTGGCTCACGCCTGTAATCCTAGCACTCGGGAGGCTAAGACAGGAGGATTGGTGAGAGTTCGAGACCAGCCTGAGCTACAAAAGTGAGCTCAAGGCCAGCCTCAACTGCGTAGCCAGACCCTGTCTCAAAAAGACAAAAAAAAAAAAAAAAAAATACTTATAAGGTCATTGGAAAATACTTATAGGATAATTTACTCCAGATATGCAATGAGTATTAAAGAACAAAAATGGAAACCACATTAACATGGGTGTGAGGAAAAGCTTTACTGAGATTGTGGAGAGCTGTGGCTTTGAAGAGTGGTGAGACTCACAGAGGAGCATTCTAGAAAATGGCGAAGCCTTTCACACCCAAGGGGTAGAGTCGGCTCATGCTGGCATTGGGCCTATTTAGTTTAAGCTGGAATGTGTGTTTAGGCAACCAGTGTATGGATTCTAGCCTCAGGAGCCCCAGCGGCAGGACTGGCACGGCAGGCCTGGGAATCAAACCTCTGTCTCCTCCACCTACTTGCAGGTACTTTAAGCCGCTGAGCTACTTGGCTGGCCCTTATCCATAAATATTAACTAGAAATATCTGGAATACTCACTTTCTAATAGCTTTTCTGAACTCAATATGTCATAAAATTTAACTGCTTAAAGTTTGAAAGTTAATAATCTTTAGATATTCACAGAGCTGTGCAGTCAAAACTTCAATGAAATTTTAGAAAACATCATTTTAGCCAAAAAGCAATTGTGTACCTTTTAGGGTTTAACTCTTGTTTCATTCATCCTATGTGATGGTCATAAAAAGATCAATATTTGGATTTACCTATCCTGAATATTTCAAACAGGTATAATATAAAACATTTGTATTTTTTTTTTAAAGTTTTGCTTTCAGTTTTTTTTTTTTGGGGGGGGTCTGGTTTTATTTTTTATTTTATTGTATTTATTACTTTTAATAAAAAATAACAATATGATACTTTCAAAACACATTAGTATATTCGCAATAATAGACACATTGCATATTGCTGTCCTCCTAGTAGTTATACAGAGCATGGGGTATAGACATGACAATTTTTTTGACTGATATTGGTAAGGAAAGAAAAAAAGAAAAAATTTCTTCTCTTTAAACTGAGAGGAAGTAGTTGTATACATATTCTAGTGTGCCTTATTTGCAGTGTGTTACCCCTGAAACTGGCAATGTTGAAAGCTGTTGATTTAAACCTCTTACAGGTCATCATACTAATCAACTCTGTGTTTTCTGCCTCATAATTAAGCTTTTCTGATGGGTGATCAAGGGCAAGTCAAAGCAATACCTGTATAACAAAATATTAATCTTTTGTATCTTCAAAGGTCAAATCCCCTCAGGATTAACTTTGGAACCATGTATAGTGCTTTGTAGAACTGTTGTCAATGTCAGCCATCTGGATGAGTCATGGGCATTGCCTCACCAGTTTGCTTTCTGTGAAAGTCTGAGAGAATATTTTTTCTCTAGGTGATTCTCCTTAGACACACTATACTTCATTTATTCCTTTCCTCTGAGGTCTAATAATCTCCTTGACCAGAAAATTTGGGACACCACAGAGTTACGGTATGTTACAGCCCAGGTTGTATTTTCTCCTGAGTCCTCACTGACCTTGAAGGGCTAGGGCCAAAATGTTGGGCTATCTTTGTAGCCCTTCCTTTTCTTCAATTTTTGGTCTGTTAACTTACATTTTCAACCCTTTATGACATTATTACCCTATAACATAGGTAATTGATCTTAACATCACTGTCTTTCTGAATATCAAACATCTTAGCCGTAGTTTGAAATTTGTATTTTCCATTAATCATGAACATTCTAATAAATCTCTATAGAATGTGATAAAAGAAGTTACACGTTTTTATGGAGACGTTTAGAAATCCAAGGATGTACAAAATTATAGCCCGTCAAGCCTATGGCATTTTGCCTACTCTTACTCATAGTCAACATTTATTTATTTATTTATTTATTTATTTATTTATTTATTGCTAGTCAACCATTTACTTCAGAGAGAGTACAGGGGTAACTGAGTTTACATTAGAAGCAGTACACATATAAAAGACCAGAATGACAGGCATCCCAAGTATATCTTTAGCATTGCACATTAATGTGAAAAATCTTTTGACGGTTCTTAGGACCAATATCTGATTCATCCTGGGTACATAAGTGCACAGTTTTGTTCCTGTTATGCTTCCTCTCTTTTCTGCTTCCAGTCACTTCGTTGTTTAATCCATAAGTCTTTGATTGTCATTCAGCTGTGTTATGCTCTTCCATTTTTATTTCTTCTTTAGAGTTCTTAGACTAGGGAGATGATATGATATTTATACTTGTAGGTCTGCTTTATTTCACTTATGAGTATATGTTCAATGTACATCCATTTGTATGTGAAGTCTTCCAGTTTATCATTCTTTATAGCTGAATAATATTAAATTGTATAAAAATACCACTTTTTTTCAACCATCTTCAAAAGATGGGCATTTTGGTTCTTTCCAAGATTTGGCTATAACAAATTGGGCTACTATAAACATAGGTGCACAGATATCACTATGGTATGAAGTTTTCAGTTCTTCTGGAAAAATCCCCAGTAGGGGGATAGCTGGATTGAACGGAACTTCCAATTCTAGTTTTGTAAGGATCCTCCACATGGCTTTCCATAATGGTTGCACCAATCTGCATTCGCACCAGAAATGGAGAAGGATTTCTTTTTCCCCACAGCCTCTCCAACATTTCTTGTTGGTTGATTTCTTTATGATAGCCATTCTTTCTGGGGTGAGGTGGTATCTAAGTGTTGTTTTAATTTGCCTTTCACGGATGGCTAGCGACACGGAGCACTTCTTCATGTATTTATAAGCTTACTGAATTTCTTTCTCTAAGAAGTGCATGTTCATCTCAGATGCCCATTTGTGGATTGAATATTTGAATTTTGGGACCCTAATGGGTTTTAGTTCTTTGTAGATTCTAGATATAAGACCTTTGTGTGAATACTTATTACTTAAAATCATTTTAAAATTTGTAGTATGCCTTTTAGCTCTGTTGGTAATTTGTTTTGAAGTGCAAAAATTTCTTAGCTGGAGGAGGTCCCATTTGTTGATGCTTTCAAGTGTTAAACATACATTCTGATTTTTGTCCATGAAGTTTTTGCTTACTTTGATGTCTTCAAGATTTCCGCCCACTTTATCTTACAGGAGATTTAATGTTTCTCTTTTAATATTTAGATCTGTAATCCATTTTTACTTTAGTGCATGGTGATAGACTTGGGTCAAGTTTTAGATTTCAGCATGTAGAGGGCCAGTCTTTCCAGCACCATTTGTTAAAAAGGCTGTCTTTCTGCGAGTAAGCATGTTTGGCCCTTTTGTCAAAGATAAGGTGGCTGAGTATGTTTGTATTTGCTTTTGCACCTTGTAATCTATTCCACTGATCCTCAGGTCTATTTTTTTTTTTCCAATACCATGCTGATTTTATTACTGTAGCTTTGTAGTATAACTTTAGGTCAGGAATTGTAATGCCTCTTGCCCTATGTTTGTTGCCCAGAACTTTCTTTGCAATTCTGGGTCTTTAATGGTTCCAAATAAATTTTAGGAATGATTTCTCCAGGTCTCTCAGGTATGTTGATGGTATTTTGATAGGAATTACATTAAATCTGTATAACAGTTTAGGGAGTATGGCCTTCTTCACAATGTTGTTCTTCCTATTCAGGAGCAGGGAACACATTTCCATTTTCTCAAATCCTTTAGGATCTCTTTTTTCAGAATACAGTAGTTTACATTGAAAAGAATTTTAGTTCCTTAGGTTAATGACTAATTATTTCATTTTCTTTGCTGTTATCACAAAAGGTTCTGTTTCTCTAATTTCTCTCTCATTTCTGTGTAGAGGAATGCTACTGACTTTTGTGTCTTGACTTTATAACCTGCTGTGCTATTGAAATTGTGCATTAGTTCTAGTAGCTTCTTGGTGAAGTTTTCAGGGTCTTCCAAGTATATTGTCATGTCATCTGCAAATAGTGATAATTTTACTTCTTTTTTACCTATTCTTATTCCTTTTATTTCTCTTTTTTTGTCTAATGGCTTTAGCTAATGATTCCAGAACTACATTGAATAGGACTGGTGATAGGGGACATCCTTTTCTTGTTCCAGATTTGAGCCTAAAAAACTTTAGTTTTTCCCCATTTAGATTTATGTTAGCTGTTGGAATGTCATAGATGGATTTTATCAGGTTGAGGTAGAGGCCCTCTACTCCAATTTTCTGTAGGACTTTGAAAATGAATGAGTTTGGGACTTTGTCAAAAGCCTTTTCTGTATCAATTTTGATGATAACGTGATTTTTGCCTTTGGCTCTATTGATATAGGTATTGCATTTATAGATTTACATATATTGAAGCATCCTTGCATCCCTGGGATGAAAGCTACCTGGTCATGGTGTATAATCTCCTTAATGATTTGTTATATTCTAGTAGCAAGGATTTTATTGAGGTTTTTTTGCATCTATGTTCATGAGAAAAATTGACCTGTAGTTTTCTTTTCTAGTTGCATCTCTCTCTGGTTTCGGTATCAGTGTAATACTTGCCTCTAGGAATGATTTTGGAAGGATTGCTTTATTTTCGATTTAATTGAAGAGTTTGAGGAGTATTGGGATTATGTCTCCTATAAATTTCTTGTAGAACTCAGTAGTCAATTGATCAGGTCCCAGAGTTTTCTTTGTCAGTAAGCTTTTTATTACATTTCGTTTTTCATTGGCTGTTATTGAGTTATTGGGAATTATTATATCTACTTGATTGAGCTTGGGTAATTTTTACTTTTCTAGGAATCTGTCCACATTTCATCTGTGTCTTCAATTCTGTGAGAGTAAAGATTCTCAAAGTAGTTATTTATGATCCTCTGAATCTCTGCTGAGTCTGTAGTAATTTCACCTTTTTCATTCCTTATGGGTAGAATTTGAGTCCTTTCTTTCGTCTTTTTGATGAGATTAGGTAGGGGCTTATCAATTTTATTTAATCTTTCAAAGACCCAGATTTTTGATTCATTAGTTCTGTATATTGTTTTCCTTGTCTCAATTGAATTAATTTCTGCTCTAATCTTTATAATTTCGCCCCACATTTGTGCTTCGGATTTTGTTTGTTCTTTTATTTCTAGCCGATTAAGGTGCTCTATGAAAGTATTTATGCTTTCCCATACTGTTTTCTTAATGTGTCAGTTCAGAGTTATAAATTTCCCTCTAAGAACTGCTTTCATCGCATCCTATAAATTCTGGTAGATTGTGTTTGAATTTTTATTAATTTCTATATATTGTTTAATTTCTTGCTTAATTTAATCTGCAATCAACTGTTTGTTGTGAAGAGTATTGTTCAATTTCCATGTATTTTTGGAGTTCTTGTAATTTCTTTTGTCATTCACTTCTAGTTTTCTTGCAGTGTGGTGAGATAATATGCATGGGATAATTTCTTTTTTCTTCATACATTTAAGCATGACCTATGACTAATGTGTGGTCTATTTTAGAATATCTCCCATGTGAAGCTTAAAAATATGTATTCATAAGTGGTTGGGTGGAACACTCTGTATGTCTACTAATTCCAGTTGTTTCTAGTTCTGGTTCAGTTCTGTTATTTCTTTGCTAATTTTTTTTTCTACTTTACCTGTCTTTTTTGGAGAAGGGTTTGTTAAGGTCTCTTGTTAAGATTGTGGTATTGGATATTAAGTTTTTCATGTCCATTAAAGTTTGCCTTATGTAACTTGCTGCTCCCTTGTTGGATGCATACATATTTAGAGTGTAACCTCTTCATATTGAATTTTTCCCCTAATGTAGTGACCTTCTTTATTTCGTTTGATCAATCTTGGTGTGAAGTTTAGACTATTTGCAAACAGGATTGCTACCCCTGCTTTTTTTTCTTTTTCTTTTCTTTTTTTTTTTTTTTTTTTTTTTTTTTTTTTTTTTTTTTTTTTTGTTTTTTTTTTTTTTTTTTTTTTTTTTTTTTTTTTTTTTTTTTTTTTTTTTTTTTTTTTTTTTTTTTTTTTTTTTTTTTTTTTTTTTTTTTTTTTTTTTGAGGTGCTGGAGCATGTAGTATTGTTTTCCAACCTTTAACTCTTAGCCTATTAGCTTCTTTGTGAGTTAAGTGCATTTTTTGTATACAGCATATTGTTGGATTTTGCTTCCTTATTCATCCTGCCATTCTATTTCTTTTAATTAGAGAACTGAGTCCATTTACATTGATGGTTATTGTATCGATTTATGATTGACATGACTTTTACTTACTATTGTTTACCCATTTTTCTCATATGTTTAGCTGAGTACCCTATTTGGTGGGATCTTTCTGTTCTCATTTCTTGAGTTTGAGTCCTCTCGGTCCCTCTCTAAAATATTTTTTAGTATACTATGTAGGGTTGGCTTTGATGTCATAAAATTCTTTAGTTGTTCCTTGTCATGGAAGTATTTCACTTGTCCCTTAGACTTTATAGAGAGTTTTGCCAGGTTTAGCAGTCTGGACTTTAATTTGTTTTCGTGGAGAACTTGAAGCACTCTGCTCCATGCTCTTCTTGGTTTCATCTTTTGTGAAGAGAAATCTGACATTATTCTCATGGGTTTTCCTTTCAATGTGATCTGTTTCTTTGCTCTAACTGCTTTTAGTATCTTGTTCTGCTGAATTTCTGGGATCTTGACTATTAAATGTCTGGGTGTGGTTTTATTCTGATTGATGTTATTTGGGGTTCTGTATGCCTCAGTTACTTGAATGTTTGATGTTTTTTTTTCATATTTGGGAAGTTTTCTGCTAATACTTCTGCCAATATTCTTTTCATATCATTTGTATCCACTCCTTCCTTCTTATTAATTCCTATTGATCTCACTTTTTTTCATTTTTCCATCATCTTGCAGATGTTGAATTATTTTTCCAGCATCCTAGTTGTTTTTAAGAGATGCTTTCTTACCTTTTCACTAGCTGTGACTCTGTCTTCAAGATCTGAGACTCTATGTTCACTTTGGTTCAAATGGTTTTGCCAGCTTGTGATTGAGCTGTGATTGAGCTTGTGATTGAGTCAGGGGATGAACGCCGGCTGAGAGAGTTCTTACCTGGCTGCCATGAGGCCTGGTCAAGAAGATGAGTGGTATTGGAGCTTGGGCTTTTGATGAGCCAGGGGACAGTCTGGGTCATGGGCAGAGCTTAATGTGGAGCCTGGCTGGCCGACACACTGCTGGTTTCAAGATGGCAGGCAGGCACCTCCGAGGTGGAGCTGCCACGCTGCCACATCAAGATCAACATTTGTGTTTTTTATGTTATCTTTGCTGACTATAACTTTTTCAAGGATTTTTCGGTGCATGTATCAGAATTTTATAACTTCTGCAGGTTAATTGCATCTATTTTATGAACATAACCACTCTGTTTTAAGTATATCAAAATACCAACTCTTTCGATCAAATTAAATATAGAATTTTACTACTCCTCCAGAAATGTGTATGCAGGTTGAGGTGAAATCAAATTCTCATTATTACATATGTATTTAAATGCTTTTTCCCTTTTTGAGTTGACCTTTCTATTATTAAATTATTAGATTTCTTAATATATTTTAATATAGTTTTCAATTAAATAAACTGGAAACATTTTTTACATATAACAGACTATCTCTTTACTTTTTAATATTGTAAGGTAATAGTATATTCCTTTGTGTTTCTGATGTAGAAGTCTTCAAAGTTCTCCTCAGTAAACTATAATTTGAGCATCATTTGCTGGAAACCATTTTTTACACAAGATCACAGAGACTTGTATCTCTTCTACAAATATTAAGGCTTTACTATTAGATCTGTGATCCTTTTTTTTTTTTTTGTGGGACTGGGTTCGAACTCACAACCTTGCACTTGTCAGGCAGACACTTGTGCCACGGAGCTATCTCCTCAGCCCCAGAATCTTTTTATTTCCTCTGTATAAGTTATCCATTTTGTGGTAATTATGGTGCGCATTTATAGTTTGTAACATACAAATCCTGAAGCTTTTTGTTAAACATATCTAGTTATGTTACTCCTTAATTATTTTTTTTAAAAGAGACTATTTCTAATTCAATTCTCTGATTATTTAGGGTTGGTGTATACAGTAAAATCAATTTTATAAGTCAGTTTGTGTACCATATAATTATTAAACTCATTTATTAGTATTATCTGTTTTAATAGAACCTTTTTATTTTCCATGTTAACTTTTTTTTCCCCAGAACTAGTGATTGAATTCAGGCCCTTGCACTTGCCAGGCAAGCACTTATTCTACTGTGATATCTCCCTAGCCCTAGAATCTTTTTATTTTCTCTGTATAAGTTCTTATCATCCACAAATATAAATACTTTGGACTATATATTTCAAATCTAATTTTTGCCAGATTTTTTGATTATAATCTTCAGTACAGTGTTTAATAAACAGTGAAAAAATGATTTTGTAATTTTTTTCTATGTTAAACAAGAAAGTATCAGCCTATCATAAATCATAATGGTTTTTTGGGCTATTTATCATGTCAAAGAAGATCTGTGTGCAAATTTTTGTGTACCTAAGGCTCATTAGGTCAGAGGTGGTACCCTTGAAGGTGACTGGTTCATAGAGGCTGTAACTCTAATAGTGGATTCATGCCTTCCTAGAGCCACAATCCAATGGCCTTCTTGAGAACTGATAGAAGTTAAGTGGGCATGGTTGAAGTGACTAGCGGCCATTATATTACCCAAAGCTCCTTCCATTCTGGTTCTCTTTCTCTTTCATCACTTCTAGCTTTCATAAATGGGCACTTTTTACAGTTGATCTTATTTGTCAGCTTAAATGGTTTAAGTTACCTAAGGGATTAGTAAGGCACACTTCTGTGTGTGTCCTAATGGAACATGAAAGTATGGCCTCTAAGTGAATATATGTTTTCTCTGGTCACATCCTCTTTTCATGTTTTTCCCCCTTTTTTTTGCTTCCTGACTTCTATTACAGGGACTCTGATTGTATTTACTACCAACCATAGGCTAGAAGCAACCATTGCAAGTAACTACGCACTGAAAACATTGAGAGCTCTGAATTCAGTCAAAGAATGTTTCTAGTTTTTAAGAAGTGTTTTTCAACTGTTTAATCACAGATATGAAATTCTGCCTAATACAAGTAGATATTCTATAATATTCAATTCAACTTAAATACAACTATATCCTCAAGTTATTGAGTTTTTTGGATGAACTAGTGTCCAGCAGACTTGAAATAATTATTTGTTCTGGGACAATTTCTGTTGATGAATATTAGATAATTCTACATGTGTAATTGTGTCATGTATGAAAAAAAACACTTTCATTCCTTTCTTTCCAATCTCTCTAACTTTTGTTGCCTATTTTTAGTCCTGCTCCATTCGTTGTGCCTTCCCACAATATTATTCATCAGACGGATAAGAGGCAAAGTTATTTTTTGGTTTATGTCTAGTTGTCCCCCCAAAGCCTCACGAGTTGCGGGGCAGGGAATTCTAGAGTTTGAGACTTGATCCATGATCCCTGGGATTATGGTTTTAGTACTGATAGGATTATGGGTCTAAGTACTTCCGGGATTATGGGTATAGCCCAAGGTGGAGGCTGAGGTAGAGATCCTCAATGGAATATAAAGAGAGACAGAGACAGAATAAAGCTGTTGCTGTTGCTCTCTGCTGCCCTGTTTGGTTGGCTGCCTCTGCCACCATTTTGTTGCTGTTCTACCACCATGAACTATATGCTGTCTGCCATGTTCCACTCAGCCTTGGGCGAGCCAAATATGGACTGAAACCTCCACGAGCTGTGAGCTAAATAAACCTTTCCTTCCTTCATTTTGGGTGTTGGGTATTTGTCCCAGCAACAAATAAAAAGTAACTAAGACAGTTATTATATTTCCAATGTTGGGGAAAATCATTTAGCTTTTATTATTTAATATGATGCTAAGCAAAAATTTTAAGTGATACGCATTAGTTTGAAGTCCATGTTACTTTTTAGGTTTCTGCATGCTTTATGCATGAAAGTGTTACACTTTTTTCAAAGGAAATTTTTCTCTGACCATAATCACATAATTCTCTCCACTTCATTACTCTGTTGATACGATGGGTATTAGCTGGCCTTCACATGTAGAACCAGGACTGCGCTGCTGGGGTGCATCATGCCTGGTCATGTTCCATATGTTTATATGCTCTCAGGCTTCATCTGACAATATTTCTTCAGAATTTTGCACTTTTACTAGCGAGAGACATTTTTTTTGTGGTTTTGCCTAGTTTTCATAATTAACAAGGTTGTTTTCATTGACTACCTCAAGAAATATTTACTATGCTTCCATTTTTCTGGAAGAAGTCGTGGATGATTCTTAAAATCATTCTTAAATATTGAATATACCCCCTCAGTGATCAAACCTGAGGATGCTCTTTAAGTTTGTTTCAAAGCTCTCAATTATTTATTCAATTTTTTCTAGTAGGCTGCTCAGATGATCTACTTCTTGTATGAATGTGAAATTTATTTCTTCCAAGGATTTCGGTCATTTTTCTCTATATCACCACATTTGTGGAATTAGGATTAGTTTTAATTTTCCTTACTTACCTTTATGCTATCCAAGAGCACAGTATTAATAATAGTATTATACTTCAAATGCTAGTAATTCATGTCTCTTTTACTAGCCTCAGAAAGCCTTACCAATTTTATTGAACTTTTCAAAGGGGCAACATTGGACTTACTGATTTCTCTACTAATTTTCTATGTGAAATTTTACTAATTTTCCCTGTAACTTTTGTTATTTGTGTGCTTATCTTGTACTCTTACTTTTTTCTAAGTTAGAAGTTGAAATTATTAATTTTAGATCTTTCAATGTCATAAACTTACCTAAACTTACCTAAACACTAGTTTAGAAAGCCCCTTTCAGAGTTAGTACTCCAAGGTAGGGTGGCAGGGAAGAGAAGAGTTGTTTCTAGAACCGCAGGCAGGAAGCAGACATCGATGGAGGAGGAAAGGAGAGAGACCGTCGCAGCCTGGCAGGCACACCTCCAGCAGGCGTCACGCCTCAGCATCACATCCATCTATGAACTTGTAGTGTGCTAACCCACTCTTCAGGACCATGCATCTCTGACCTCATAATCTCCCATCTATGAGTGCATAAGGCTTTGTGGGGACATCTAGGTATAAAGCATAACAATCTTCAGAATGTTAAAAAGTAGTTTCATTTCCTATAAGTTATAAAAAATAGATTTAATCTTAGGATTTATACTTGTCAGAATGATTTCTTTCAATTTATAATATTTTGAGGCTTTTTAGCTACCTTTGCTGATTCTTTAGTTGACACTATCTAGTTTATGAATGAATACATGGTTTATTTTACTGAATGTTACACTAAAGTTTGCCAAGAATGTATTCTCCACGTTTGTTGAAGGCAGCACTCTATATAGGTCAATTAGAACCAGGTGATTTATGATGGTATTCTGTTCAATCACTTTCTGCTTACTGAATCTGCCAATTATTTAGAAAATTGTGCTAAAAGTTACAGCAAAAATAATGGATCTTTCTATTTTTATGCAGTTATATTAGGTTGAACTCATGAATTTTGATTAGTTTTTAGGTGAATAGAGCTCAAAGGAAGTTATTTTATCCTAGAAAATTAACCCCATAATCAATATATACTATCTGTTTTATCCTTAATAATTTTCCTTTTTTTGAAAAGATAACCAAATCTACTTTAGCTTTTCTTAATTATGCATAGAATGATATAACTTTTTGCACATTTACTTCTGTATCATTAAATCGAATTAAAAACTCACAACTCCAAAATTAAAACATCCAATCCTAGAAGAATATCTGACATGAATACATACCTCTCAGATAAAGAAAGAAAAATGGCACATAAACACATGGAAACATGTTCAGCACCATTGGTCCACTGAAAAATACAAATAAAAGCAACACTCGGATTCTATGTCACCCCAGAAAGAATGGCAATCATTAGAAAGTTAACTAATCACAAATGCTGGAGGGACTGTGAGGAAGACAGAATCCTTCTCCAGTTGGTGGGAGTGAAGACTGGTACAATCACTGTGGAAACCCGTGAGGACGCTCCTCAAAACCTAGAATTGGAAGTCCCATTCAGCCAAGCTTTTGCCCTCCTCATTACTTTTTTCCAAAAGAATTAAAAAACATCAGACCATAGCAATATATGTGCAGCCATGTTTGTACCAGAACAACTTGTCATACCTAAATTGTGGAAACAATCAAAATGCCAATCAACTGAGGAAAGGATTAAAAAGGTGCAGTATTTTTACACAATGAAAAATTACTCAGCTATAAAAAAGATAAACCAGAAGTTTTTATAGGTACATAGATGCAACTAAAGGCCATACTTCTTGTAAGTGAAATAAATCAGATCTGCATGTACAGACAATGTTTTGTTTCATGTCTTGGTTATTTTTCTCTCATTGCCCGGACAAAATATGTGACACCCCAAATTAAGGAAGTAAAAGTTTATTTATCTCACAGTAAGTGGAGGTTTCAGACTATACTCAGATGACCCCTGTGCATAATGACACATGACAGAGGGCAGCAGCTCACAGCAGCAAAAAAAATCCAAGAACAAAGGGAGGAGCAGTAGGTGCAGCAACTAGCAACCCCCTCTGCCTTCTCCATATTGTATGCAGATTAATAACCCCAGTGTGGGTGCAGCACGCACATATAATCCTCCCAGTGCATCATAAATTAATCACAAACTCTAGAAGCTGCCCCAATAACTGTATGAAGATGTGGGGGACAACTAGACAAAAAACATAACATTCTGCCCCTGCCCCCCCAAAGAATCATGTGAATACCTTTATGCCCTCGCAGGAGCGCACTGCCTGGCTTCCCAGGTCTCGTGAAATCTAGGTGAAAGCTTTACTAATCTCAGAACGGATGAAAAGGTGTGCTGCCAACTGGAACAGTAGCCAGGTTTTCTTCTCTCTTAGCTGTAAGGGTCAAGTGCCTGGATCATGGAGCACTCTCAGCCCAATTCTGAGGAACAAATTCTCCATGCCACTGCCATTCTAGGACTTGGTGTGGCTCCTGCCACCATTCTGGCATGTGGTTCTCTGCAACTTTCTCCTCAAAGCACAGTCCCTCACCCTTGCAGTTCTGAGACTGCAAAGCGAAGTTTTGCTGGTTCTTGTGATGCTCTTACCTGCCTTTTCCATTCTGCTGTTCTTGGACAGTGGGAATCCTCTCAGCTCTATCTTTGCTCTCCACAGTTTTATTGATGCTTTCTTTCTGGTCAAAATCATCCTGCTGGGTTCTTTCTCTTGATTCTCTACATGAATCTGACTAAAGACCCCAACAATATTCAAGTAGTTGCCTGAACATCCAACTGGCTTGAACTTTATTTTGCCAGATTAATCAGTCTGTTGTGGTTAATCTTAGTCTCAGTCAAAGTCTCTGGACACAAGAAAAATGTAGACAAAATTTCTGACAAGCCGTATCACACATCACCTGGAGTCCAAAAACCAATCCAGTTCTTCTTCCCAGAAGAAACCTCACCAGCCTGGTCTTCGTAGGCAGGATTTTTTTTTTTTTAATCAACATTCTAGTCTTCTTAACTATGATCAAAGTCTCCCAGAGGTGTTCCAACACTTCTTTTTTGGGTAACATCTCCACATTTTTTGTAGCTCTTCCTATAAATCCTTCCCAAAGGACCTTGAATCATGGAGTCAGGTATATAATCACAAGCAATGACCCCACTTCTTGGTGTCATATTCTGTCTCAATTACCTTACTCTTGTTGCTGGAACAAAATACCCAACACCTCAAATTAAAGAAGGGAAAATTTATTTAATTCACAGTTAGTGGAGGTTTCAGACCATAAGGCAGAATGGCACATCGTAGAGGGTCGAAGCTCATTGTGTCAAAAAGCAGGATTGAGCAAAGGGAGGAGCAGTAGCTGAGACAGCTAGCTAGCTCCTCTCCCTTCCCGATATTGTAGGCACATTGCCCACCCCAGTGTGGGTGTAACACTACATCTTGAATTAATCACAATCTCCAGAAACCACCTCAATTGTTGCCTGAGCCTTTACAGGACAACTAAACACAAACCATAGCATCTCATTACTGTAAGAACCTGAAAAACTTAACAAAATCTGAAAGGTACAATATATACTGTGACAGGGAAAGTATCTGTTCAAAGGAAAGAAAATACTATGATGAGGATGAGGGCAAAAGAAAGAAAGAAGGAAGAGATAAATAAATATGGATACTTACAGAATAGTTTGGATAATTGTACTGATGATTTCTGTGGATCTATTGAAAGAAGCAGCTAATTCCTAATTGTTTTTTATCTTCTCCTTTTCAATTCCGTATAACTTTTTTGTACTAATTATGTATGCCTAAATCTGGTAATCTGAACAACTAATTTGAAGAAAACTTGCAGTGTAACCTCCATTGCTGAATTCCCATTATTTTGTTTAGGGAAATTTTGTATCATTTCTAATGGTTTTGCTACATTTTTAAATTCTTGTTATAAACAAAACAATGAAAATAAATATAAAGTGAGTTAAAGTGATTTCTTGCAGACAATGTAACATGTCTTTTCTATGAATATTTTAACAGTTTTTGTCATTTATTGATACATTTCAGCCTATGACATTTAAAATGATTGGCAATGGAGTTGGCTAAAATTCTGTAGTGTTTGTGATATGGTTTCCTTTGTTGCACGTGTTCCTATCTTCTTCCTTTTTATTTGCCTTCTCTAGCTTTAAGCATGTTTATGGCTATGTTTTCCTTCTTTCTCAACATATAAATAACTTTGCCATATGATTTGCAATATAAATTTCAAGCAAATCTTTGCCCATTATTAAATGGTACTAAACTCTACCCAGATACTATAAATGCCATATATTATGTATTAACAGCTCCTACCTGCTGAGTCACTTAATGCTGTTGTCTTTTTTTTTTTTTACTTAGGATGATAACCACTTGATATGTCATTGTAATTATTTTCATCAGTTAAGTTTCATATCAATTAGCCATAAGAAAATGAAGAGATCCATTTATCTTAACTAATTCTCCCACATTGGCTTATAAGTGTGATTTCAGACTAGAGAATTTTCATTTTCTCAGTGAATTAATTCATACTTGGTATTTCATAGTGTTCTCAAAGTTGTGATTCTGTTGGGTCATTAATTAGAATAAACCTCTCTCTACCTTCTTTGACTAAGACTTTGAAGCTTTTGCTCCTGTTCATTTTTCTCACTTCTGCTCTCATAGAATAAGCTTCTCTACCCTCTTTCTTTTCTTATATATAAAACTTCTAAAATATAATATAATTTAATTTATTTTATAGTGTATGTAAGATGCATATATTAGTAGACAGATATACTAGCTATTCCTTTTATTTCTAAAGCATCTTGCATCAACCTGTCAGGTTCTGCTTCATCAATGGTCCTGGCTTATGTCTGCCACCACAGAATTTCTTCTAGATTATACATTGCATAGGATCTATCTCCTTTATCACTTTTCTTCTTTTACTTCCTTTCCTCTTTCTTCTGTTCCCACCCATGTCTTTCAATGTACTTCTATTCACTTATTGGTTCTGGGCATAAAGATAACATTATCAAAACTACTTTATAACTTCCTTTCATTGATTTCTTTTTCTTCTTATGTTTTTATCAATTTTCTTTTTTTGATTTTTAAGAATATTTCTTGATTTAACTTCTCCCAGCACTTAGCTCTTTCTCTACCACTACTAAATTGCTATATTGCTGAGTTTTTGAATGAGTAGAAAACCTGCTTAGCAGGCTCTAAGTTATATGTGGATGCATGGCTGAGTCCGTGGATGTGTATGCTGCCAGGAGTTGTCTCCTTGCAGGCCAGTGTAGGAACAGAGCCTAGAATCAGCTGAGTGGTTATTGGTGCTCTGAATCACACTGCAAATCAACAGCATGCCAAAGGGAGCTTTCCACTCAGTGAAGAGTTTTCTAGTAGAATTACGGACATTTTTATCTCAATTTATCTAAGGAATTCAACACAAAAAAATAAAGAAATATGTCAATCATATCCTAAAGTTCATAACTCCCAAAAAATAGATCTCACACTGACCTCTGAAGTGATCAAACTTTGAGGCAAAGAGCTCAGAAAACAAATAACTAAAGTGCTTGAAATGATAAAAAAAGCAAATGCATGAAAACTACTATATTATTGTTGTTTCAGAATATATATATATATGTATATATATATATCAATAGATGATTAAATTAATTTATATTAACTTCATTTCTTATTTAATACTCTTAAAGAAGATATAAGCATCTTGTTGTGTTAAAAAAGTAATGTTAGCCGGGCGTGGTGGCGCACGCTTGTAATCCCAGCACTAGGGAGGCTGAGGCAGGAGGATTGGTGCGAGTTCGAGACCAGCCTGGGCTACAAAAGTGAGCTCAGGACCAGCCTCAACTGCATAGGGAGACCCTGTCTCAAAAAGACAAAAAAAAAAAAAAAAAAAAAAAAAAAAAAAAAAAAAAAAAAAAAAAAAAAAAAAAAAAAAAAAAAAAAAGTAATGCTACATATCAGTGCTTATTTTACTGAAGAATAGAGCTTAGCCAAAGAAATCAAACATGACGCCAGATAAAAATCCCAGTTGAAAATGGTGACACTAGACATCGCCAATCAGAAATTATGCTAGGACTCAGAGAAGAATGATATGACAGGTCACTTATTCAGCGACGTCCTGAAAACAAGAAAACATGAAAGGTTAATTCAAGAGTTCCTAGATAGCTGGAAAGATAAAACCAAAAAAACTCTAGGCATTAAGAAATGGATAGAGCAGGAAACCAAATATATTAAATAAATATTTCATGAAATCATTGCAAAGATGTTTCCAAGTCTATACAAAAGTATGCGTATCAAGGTAAACAAGGTAAATAGATGACCATTTTTTAATTTAGTAAAGATGGATGAATTTCTATATACTTGTACTTAACAAATGTTATCAAAGAATGTATAAACACCCTGAATACTTCAACAACAGGTAACAAGCCGGGCGTGGTAGCTCATGCCTGTAATCCCAGCACTCGGGAGGCTGAGGCAGGAGGATTGGTGCTAGTTCAAGACCAGCCTGGGCTACAAAAGTGAGCTCAAGGCCAGCCTCAACTGCATAGAAAGACCCTGTCTCAAAAAGACAAAAAAAAAAAACAAATAACAGGTAACAAAATCAGTTCTGTGCTCTACCAACTAAACAATTGCAAGACCTGATGTATTGCATCAAAAGTTCAGAGCAAAGCAATACCAAGACTTCTCAATCTCTTCCAAGGGAAGAAACCTTGCCAAACTGATTTCTTAAAGCCAGAATTACCTTGATTTAAAAAAAAAAAAAACAGACAAAGACTCAATTGAAAAAGAAAATTACAGGCCAGGACCAATATCCTTAATGAACATAGATGCAAGAATTTTTAACAAGATCCTTGTAAACAGAATGTATTCAGATTATTAAAGATCAACATCATGAGCAAGTTGGCTGCACCCCAGTAAGGCAAGGATGTATTTTTTCTTTTTAGTTTTTTTTTAATCTCTTTATTAGTGCATCAGTTTAGTCAAGCATCATTTCTTTGATTATCTCTGTATATATTCCTCTGTTTCTTTATGGATCATTGAAATAGTTATTTGAAGCCAGACTTGGAATTCCATGATGTATGTACCCCCACTCAGAAAGCTAACATAAGGGATGTTTGACTAGCCTGAGAAACATAGTCAGAGGTTATTTAATAAAGGCTAATAAAGAGAAATCAAATGGTTTACAGTCTTTCTCCTCTGTTTATAATCATCAGGTCATTTCTCAGGGAAAGAATTTGTTGACTAACTTATTTTTACATAGCCTGTACTACCCTGTTTCTGTGTGTTTAATGATTTTTATCTATTGTTGCTGAAAATCAGACATTTGAATGTAGCAATGTAGCATCCCTGAAGATAAGATTTTACTCCACATGGCTTTCCATTTTCTCTTTATCATTTTAAGATTTTTAAAAATATACAGGGTATACAGGATTGTTGTATGATTTTTGTCCGGTGCTGAAAGAAATGACGAGAAGACCTGATGAATGTAGCTTCAGAGGACTCGCCGAGTTTTGTCTTTCTCAGTGAGCCCAGAGCCTCATGCTAACAAATAATACTTTAAGCAGGGGAGGAAGCAACCATTGGTGTCACGTAGCAGATAAACAAAACACAGGGCACCCATGGGATGAGCCGCCATCCGCAACCTTGAGCCCCAGTTTTCAGGGAATCTCAGGCAACAGAAGACAGCCCTCCTTGGGCTCTGTCTATAATTCAAAGACAGGGCACCCGCAGGAGGAGCCACCACCTGCCAACTCCAAGCCTCAGCTTTCTGAGACTCCAGAGCAACAGAAGGCAGCCCTCCCTGAGCTCTGGTCCATGTCTCACCACATCTAGACACCAACTGGTCCTCATTCTTATCTTTATGTTACTACACAGGGTCTCACTACACATATCAGACTCGAAGTGATCATTCTGTTTTCAGCTTTCTAAGTGGTGGGTTAACAGGTATGCATCACCAAGCCTGTTCGGTCTTAGTTGTTGTCTCAGCATGCCCTGGGCATGGATCTAGCAGGGCATGTGGTGCTGGGGATCAAACCCCAGTCACTGCATTCACCTAAGATCATTTTAAGATATAAAAAATATTCTAGTTTATCTCTTTCCAACTATTTATTTATTTATTATTTATTTATATGCAAATGTAAAGTCTTTCAATAATTTATTTGAGGCTGTAGCATGTATGGTGATTTTTTTATATGGGCTTTCAATGGCTCAGTATTTAATGTCCCTTTCTCAAAATTAGAAAAAAGACAAAGTTAGAGGCTAGCAAAAGGAGCACTTGTCCTTTTAAATCCCTGGGAGTCACTTCAGCCTGAAGGGAAAGTGAATAAAACAAAAGGGACAGTAATGGAAACAGTGAATGTCTGTCACTGGAACACAGATCTGTGAAGTTTTAGAGTGATGCTTCTCGATCCTCTGGGTTCCAATAACCTGAGGAAACACTGTTCCTAAGTATATGCACAGTCCTCTAAAATGAGAAGAGCTGAGGTTAGCTAGCTGCAGTTATGAGTAGTTCTGAAATCAACCAAACTTAATACAACTTACTGTTGAAGCCTTAAATAGACATCGCATATCCAAAATCAGTTATTGTGACCAATTGTATTGTACAAATACTGCTTCACTTAGGAGACAAGTCTCATTGCTTCCTACCATGCCCATTCTAGAGTCTTCCCCCTTAAAACAATAATTCACCATAACATACTAATAGCATTTCCAGCCAAAAGTACACAAGAGATGCACTTGCTCGGCATACTGGTGATCATATGTTATGTTATTTTTTGTCTTTTTTTGTGATGACAATTTTAGCTAGGATTAGGTAATACCTCATTGTTATTTTTATTCAAATTTCCTTAATAAACAGTCAGATTAGCATTCTTCAAGTACTCATTGGCTTTTCGTATGTCTGATTTTGAGAAGAGTCTAGTTCCTTATTACATTTTAAAGAGGATTGTTTGGTATTTTGGTGTTCAGACTTATGAGTCTGTCTTCTGGATTGCAATCAAAAAAAGTTTGAAAACATTTTCTTGTATTCTGTAATTTTCTCCTAATTTTTTGATTACTTCGTTTGCTGGGAAAATTGTGGTTTTTTTTTTCATTTAATCTCTTTGGATTATTTTTAACTTTGTTGCCTTTTGTGGTTCTGTCTAAAATTATTTTCCACAGGAATGTTGTCAATTGATGTGCATTTGGAGCAATTTCATAGTTTCAGATTTGTGACCTTGGGCTCTAATACATTTTGAGAGTATTTTTGTGGATGTTGCGATCCTTTTATGTATCAAAAGGATAAATTATCAGTCTTTTGTATATAGATTTCCATTTTTTCTAGCACCATGTCATAAACAAACCATTAGTTTATGTTCTTGGAATCTCTTACTTTTGCATAACTTGAGTATTGTAATGAAAAAGTTTATATTTTATCACATAATATTTCTATATGGCTGTCACTGTAGAAAACATAATATGAATTATTAAGTGTAAAAGATAACTCATATAACAAAGAATTAAGGGTACCATTATGTCTTTAAAAGCACTGACATAATGTGAGAAAATTTTGAACATTTAATTAGTTTTATTTGTCATGCATTTCTGTGTGCACACATGACCATTGTGCTGTGTGCACACATTTACTCAATTCAAATATCCTTAGAAGTTCACTTTTAAATATGTATTAGTATCCCAGGTTATGTATGTGGTGTGTGTGTGTGTGTGGGTGGGTGTGTGTGTGTGTGTGTGTGTGCAAGTATGTGTGTGCAGAGTTTGGAAACTATAGCCCAAGCTGGATTCAAACTCATGGTGGTCATCATGCCTCATCCTTCTGAGTGCTGGTATGCTGGGTGTGTGCTCTCATGTGTGGCTACAATACACTAAATTTAAATAATTAAGATTTTATGTAGAGCCAGGCATGGTGGCATATGCCTGTAATCCCAGCACTCAGGAGGCTGAGGCAGGAGGATTGGTGCAAGTTCGAGACCAACCTGGGCTACAAAAGTGAGCTCAAGGCCAGCCTCAACTGCATAGCGAGACCTTGTCTCAAAAAGAAAAAAAAAAGACTTTATGTAACAATTTACAAGAAAATCACTAGAATAATTTCTAATAATCTGAACAAGTGATAGAAACAGTTTTCTTCTGACCATATTCTAAAGAGAGTATGTTTTACAAACAAAAATCATAAAGTAGACTCCTTAGTTGATGTCTGAGTTGGTCAATAATGCACAAATGCTTTTGAATGGCACCAGGCAATTTACAACCATTTACTTATGAAGAGATTGCTGAAAGTTGTTGTAGAAACTTTCTTATTTATTCATTTAAGCAAACGTCATAGGACCACTAAAATGCAAAAGTTAAGAGCTGAGGATATGGTTCAGCAGCATAAGTACCCACCTGGCAAGCATAAGATTCCAAGGAGAAGGAGAAGGAGAAGGAGAGGGAGAAGGAGAAGGAGAAGGAGGAGAAGGAGAAGGAGAACAAGAACAAGAAGAAGAACAAGAAGAAGAACAAGAGAAGGAAGAAGAAGAAAAAGTTAGGTGAGTTTTACATGCTGAACTCTTTATTGTTTATTGCTTAATTTTTATATTATGATGAGCTCTGATTGCCCTGGGGGTGGGGGTGACACAGCATGTGGTGCTGGAATCTAACTGTGATCCCTGTGGTTGCCTAAGTTTGCCTAAGCAGGTGATTTAGATCACTGAGCCATCTCGCCAACCCACATTCTGTACTCTTTAAGAGCAAATGGATTTAACCCAGCGCCCAGGCTGGGCATGTGAGTGAGATTGCACGGGGCCTATCAGAAACTCCTTGGACCCAGAACCTGGGCCAGGTATGTGAGAGGAACTTCATCTATCAGACAGGCCCAGAGTGGAAACCTGCTGCAGAACTCCCTGCACAGAGGTACGAGGCAAGACCCACCTAGCTGATCCAGAAGCAGAACATCTTGCCAGAGTGACATAGTGGGTTCAACTCCAAGAGCTGCAGCAGGAAGAAATGGAATATAGCAGCCAGACCCAAGCCACAGCCACTTGAAGAGTTTGAACTTGGTAGATCTGGACCTGGTACTAAGCTAAGAACTCTATGAAAGCTTTACACCAAAGGTCAGAAGATAGTGCTATACAAAATGATACAGAGAAGGAACAAAATGCAGTCTTGGGCCCCAAGTGAACCCAGAACAAATGCAGGAGACAGTAGCATAGAGAAAATTTGAAATCACATACTTAAAATCTATGAAAAACATAGCATCTGAAGTAAAGAAATAACTGCAAAAAGATATAGAGGGAATTAGATCAGAAATAATTTCTGAAGCAAAAAAAGAAATGATAACTACAATGAAAGAAGCAATAAATGATTCTAAAGATACTGATTTAAAAATATACATTACAAAAACAATAGAGTCCTTGAATGAGAAATATAAGAAAGAAAGAGAATGCATGAAACAGATTCAAAGTGCTATACAGGAATATAAAACCTCACTCACAAGTGGGCAAAACCATTTCAGTAAAAGTGAAAATAGACTTTCAGATTTTGAAGACACCATTGCAGCTAGTGAAAAGGTAAAAAAAAAAAAGATCTCTTAAAAACAACTAGGATGCAGGAAAAAATAATTCAATATCTGCAAGACAATGCAAAGATGAACGACGTGAGACTAATAAGCGTCAATGAGAAAGCGGTCAATACATATGCAAAAAGGATATGTGGATTAAAGCACCTGCAAGCAGGTACAGGGGTCAGAGGTAAGATCCCTAGGCTTCATGTGCTCACCTCTCTCCCTGGGCACACTGAGACTGGGCTCAGTGCAATTAAGATTGGGCTTGGTGGCGAGTCTGCAATTCCAGCTCTTAGGAGGCTAGAAACAGGCAGATCGCTATGAGTCTGATCTAGTAGTGAGACCCTGAATACTCTGTAGACCCTTCCCTCTCCCCCAAAAAAGAATACAGACAGAAGTAATAGCAAAAAACCTCCCAAATATGCAGAAATAATATGCCATTCAAGCAACAAAACCATATACAACTCAAAATAACATTACCCTAATTAAACCAGACCTAGAAATATAGTAGTCAAGATCCCAGAAAATCAGCATAGGAACAGTAAGAAACACATTGCACTTAAAGGAAAATACATCAGAATAATGACAGAATACTACTTAGAAACCATCAAGTCAAGAAGAGCATGGAGCAAAGTACCACAAGTCTAGCAAGAAAACAATTTCCAACCCAGACTGATATATCCTACAAAACTTTCTTTCAAGTATAATGGAGAAGTGAAATACTTCCATGACAAAGAACAATTAAGAATTTCATTGCAAAGCCAACCCTACACACACCACTAAAAAGTATTCTCGAGAGGGATCAAAATGACCACAACTGCATGTATGAGAATGGAAAGATCCTACAATAGAGGGCAATCAAACACAGGAGATAAAGAGATATGCAACAGCAGTTTTGTGTAATGATTAATACTGTATCTTTGATCTATAATCTACTTATAAGACATGGTATGATATTTTCTTCTAGTGGTAGAAACTTTAAAACATATTTCCACTTTCCATTGACTTTGTATTATTTCTTCTTTGTCTTTTACACACACACACACACGCACACACACACACACACACACACACACACACACACACACACATAGGGAAAAATATGTATATAACCTGACATAAGATTTATACTGTTTTGTAGCAATCTGCAATCACTTTTATATAGGTCTATCTAATATAATTATATTTTACATAGTCCTGCATAACTATCATTTTGAGAGCTCTTTAATCTTTTCCGAGACCACACAGTAACTTCTCTTGCCTTCTGAATTATGCTCTTTGCTATTTTCCATATGCTACATCTGGAGATATTAGTATATTTTGAGTTTGTATAACTGGAAAATATTTAACTTTTAGTTTTCAAAGGTATGCTTGCTAAGTATAAAATTCGATGAGGACAGATTTTTTTTCAGTCCTTTGAATTAGTCTAGTTTCTTAACCACTTTTCTTTTTCTAATGTGGAATAAGATCCTATTTAATTTTGCTTTAACATATTTTATGTATATGCTTTAATAATTTTTCTTTACAATTAGTTTTGGACAATTTCATTTTTGTGCAATAGTATGGTTTTATTTACATTTCTTATATAAAAGTTTTATTTTTTCCTTGGAAATGTGGTGTTATAATTTCAACTAAAATTAGAAATTTTAAATCTTTACATATTTTTTGCCTACCCCTTTCTATTTTGAGAATGCTAATTATATGAATATAAGTTTCTTGATTTTGGTACAGAGTAAACTATTTTATGACTGATCTGTAAATTCTTTCTTCATTTTTATTTTAGACACTTTATTGTGACATTCATTTAAGTTTGTAAATCATTTATTTACAATTTGCAATCTATTATTAATTTCATGTTATGTATTCATTCCAGAAATATTTCTCTAAAATTCACTTTGTCTATGTCTTATATCTCTCACATTTTAGTATTTGTCGGCAAATTTTAATATGTCATATAGTTATTAGTTTTCAATAAAGTTAATGAAAAAATTAAGTAAAAGCAAATGTAGTTGAAACTCACAGCAATCTATGTGACCCATAATTTATGGCAAACCAAGTGTCTACAATGATCACTGAATTCTATGTAATTCTATGTTGATCTCATGAATCATTTTCATGATTCTCATGAAAATTTATATTTTGCTTTTATCAGTTGTAGTAGATTTCTTTAAGATTTAAATGATTGTTACTATCTGAGTATTTGTCTTTTCTTTTGAAAATGTTATCCCTTCAATCTAGATCTCCTTACGCCCACATTTTCTGAGGTGGAGCTTTACAGATCCCTATTCAACTCCAGCCTAAGTGGCTTTCTTTTTCATTTATTTATGTTATCATCTTAAAAAGGAAAGGACGAACATTAACAATAAAGCAGAATTTCAAAACAAGTTAGTAGGAAAGGAACAATAACTGACACTCTGAGCATTGCTGACTTTGTAGTAGGTGTTCAGAGTACAAGCTATCCATATAATATTCCCCCCAGTATAGTTTGCTTTTTCTTAAGGCGATTTTTTTGGTCTTTATTTAATTTTGAACTGTGTTCTTTCTTGGTATCTGGAACAGAACTCAAGATTACACACTTCCTAGGCTGCACTATGTTGCTGAGCTACATCTCTGGCTCTGGGCACCTTTGTTTAAAAAAAAAATCCTTTATTTATTTATTTGTTTGTTTGTTTATCTACGTTATGGCCGGTTCAGTCTGTCCTACAGTGGGGATGGCATAGCATGTGATGCCAGGGATCGAACCGCAGTCCCTCTGGTTGCCTAAGCTTACCTAAGCAGGTGCTTTAGACTTCTAAGCTATCTTGCTGGTCCAAGGGCAACCTTCTTTACTTTTGCAGCCAACAGCAGCTTTCTTCTTTTACTTGTTGTGTCTGTAACAATGTACATTGAACAAGGACACATTCGCACTGTGATGCAATACTTTTGATAGCCCTGACTCTTGCCTTATATGACAGAATACTCTCCATTTGCTTCAAAAGGATGTGTTAATAAAAGTAACACAAAAACATTTTACAAAAGCAGCAACTGCAAACATCTTTATTTATTGGAATGAATCTCCAATCTGGGATTCCCCAGAGCTGTGTAGGAATACTGTGGAGAAATTTGGTCAGCCTTTCCAACATTCAGTTAGAAAATAAGACTGATGGTGCTTCACACCTGTTACAGCAGCAAGCTCATGATCTTCTCCAGAGGCACGCGCAGTTAACAGGACCATTCTGCTTTGTGTGCTGTCAATAGCATGTTACCCACTGAAGTCACATCTCTGGAAGATAAAATCACACCTACTTCTCATAGGCAAATTTTGATGTAAGTAACAATATTTAAATTGCTCATACACTTTCAATATTCATATTATTAATAAGGGTTTACAAACTCTTGTATAATTTTCTCATGCTTTACAATTACTGTAAGATTGCTTGCCAGACATTCTTCCGTGGGAATTGTTTCACAGTTTTTGAATTCTACGTGATACTTTTTTTTCACATAGCAAAGTTCAAAAATATTTCTTGGACATATATTTTTCTTCATGTCAAGTTTTTCTAAGATCGATGCTGTAAAACCTGGGTGACATTACGTATTAAGTGAAAAAATGTCATTATCAACATAAATAGTGGAGTCTTTGAATGTGCTGAACCTTTAGGGAGCTGTCTGGCTTGGTGCTGTGAAGTGTGGCTTGAATATTTTTTAATTTCACACCCTCTGAAGAGTCTGCATTGAATTTTAACCAAAGCATGCCACAAAAGTTTAGGCTTATCTAAATTTATATAAAACTGAAATATAGTAATGAAGTCTCTTGTCCTATTTCATGGCCTTTCACAGAATAAAATTTCATGCCAATAGTGTAAAAGCAGAAGTCACAAACCACCGTGAAAGGATATTTAAGCTCTGACTAAGAGAATGCTTCTTGAGAACTTCTGGTACTGGAAAACATGAATAGTTGATAGATTTTACTTTTTGCCCACTGGAGCCTACATTGATTTTTCCATCCTCAGTGACAAAACATGAAAACTATTTTTGAGAAGAATGTACAGGTGTAATTAGGTAATACAGGGATTATGTCAATTAAAAATATCATGATAAAAATTATATTGCCAGACTAGGGAGATAGGTCAGTGGCTTACATGCCTGCCTATGGCCCTGAGTTCAATCCCCAGTAACAATAAATAAATAAATAAATAAATAAATAAATAAATAAATAAAATAACATTACCATCAATACCCATCAAAAATCCCCCCTCATTTAGAGAAATGTCTGATTACACTCATCATTTTCTGAAAGAGTTCTGGACTGTCTTTGATGTTTTTTTTAGTGTTGCTGTCATGACTTCCTCTATGTTATAGAGAGTTTCTAATGTTTACATTATATAGTCATTCGAGCCTTAGGGAAGAGCTAGATGTTGCCTGGTGCTAGATTTGGTGAATAAGGGGGATGAGGCCACATGGCAATACGTTTTTGACCAGACCCCCTTTCAGTTAGATGTTAGGAAGCAGCAAGACCCCTTCTATTTTGTAATCACAACTCATAAAGGCATTCACAAAAGAAGACCTTAAGAACTACTTTAGAAAGTAGCAAGAAAAATTGGATAAGCATATTAGAAACAGAGATATTCTGAAAAGGGCTAAATTACAATATCCTTTGCTATAATAAATTCTTAAATTTAAAAAATTTACTATATGTTTGGATCATATCTCATAAGGTTCATTAGTCTTGAAATTAAGGAAGCCCTTAGACGCTGCACAACTGTTATATAGTTATACAGTTAAAAGGCAGCATTCACTATTTTATTTTTTAAGATTTGAATAAGGTATAAATAAATAACTTGAATAATTAGAAGTAAAAATCAGTGTCATCATGCTATACTGTATCATATAGTACTGTGTGCATTTAAGACTTATTTTACAGAACAATAAGAGAATTTTCATCACTCTGGGGATTTTTGTCCCATCCAGACTCAAACCTAACTGAATTTTGGAGTCAGTGTTGAAGACCTTGTGAGAAACAGTTATTATTTTGGGTGAATACACACAAAACACACATGCCTGTGCTTACACTTGCAAGGAAGAGACGCTTCCCTTCACAGAAAGCTAAAAGAAAACAGAGAATTTTATTCCCATAATGTCTTGGTCCATGACCCCTAGTAGGTGTTAGGATCTACAGTTGAACATGCATAGACTGAATCAGATTCTCCTAGAGTGAGGCCATGGTACAGCTCGTCAGCAACAGGAGACAGGGCCCACTGGGGACAGAACTGACCTTCTGCAGATGACAGGCAAAATACAGCAGAATATTGAGCACTGGCCTACAACATGTCATTATTTCTGTAGGTCATTATGGAACTCTTTGAGGGATTGAAGAATTGAAAATAAACCTGATATTTGGAGATTTTTATTTTTATTTGTTTTTTTATTCTATGAGGCCGGTAGTACAAAATATTCTAGGTTTCTCCAGTACCTATTCTGTGCCAGCCCCGATATGCATATTTATACCTAGATATTTTTTTTTCCACAATGGAAAATGTCACTGACAATAAAAATAAGCACATTGGACTGAAGGTATAGCTCTTTAGTAGAGCATGGCATGTCAATTGTTAGATTTTATCCTCTGAACCATTAAAGCAATCAGTATATTTACTCATTTGTTTAATCTAAATTTAATACAGTAGGCAAAACTAGTGAGAATGGCTTCACTTATAAGAGTTCAATCAGCAAAAATTATAAGAAAGGTTCAAGGTTATTGCTAATTCTTGCTCTTGCCATACCCTACCCTTCCCCAAATACTATCATATAATCAAATAATACATAAATAAACTATTTAGCTTTCCCGCTAGATTTTTGTAGGCTGCCTCCCTTCCTATCGCATTCTGTCCTTGAACACTTTCTCCCTGAAGCATGGTTACAGCTTTTTTAATTTCTTTTTAATTTTAAGTATTTCTCTCCTCTCCATACATATTAATTCTACTTTATTTTTGAGTTTGAAAGTTATTGACATAGTTTCAAAGTCAATTTATAAAAGATACACATGGAGAAATAGTATTCCTTTTTGTGTTCTTTCCATACTCAACCTAACCTAGTTATTTTGTACATCATCTCACAATTTTTTCCAGATAATTAGTAAAACTATATTTTTCTTTTCTCCCCTATTCTTCCAACTAGCTCTTTTTAAACTCTGAGTTTCACTGGGAAGTCCCAAATTACCAGTTTACAGAAATGCTCCTGATTTCCTTTTTTAACTCTGAATGGTCTGTTCTGTCCATATTTTGTGTTATAGTTTATTCAGTGTTGTATGCTCGCATTCTTAAATGGTTTCCAATATTTGTAATTATAATTAATGATATAGTAAAATAGCCTTCACATTGTTGATGTTAGTATGGAAAGATAAAGACTATTAGAAACGTTGCTTTGCATCACCAATCTCTCAGAATAAATATTGAAATTTTGTACTACTGTTGCAGCATAATAAGGTATTTATTTTCTGAGAGTGACAGGCTATATTTTGAAGAGCCCAGACAATGAGCAGTCAGAGAAGCTTGGCACTGTCCTCTTCTCCATCAATGTCAAAATATGGTAAACTTTGGGCAGTTGCTTTTTGGAAGATCACATCTTTTCATCAGGCTGTGGGGAATTGTCAGCGAATTCACAGTAAAACTGTGACAGTTGTTCTGTGTTTTGAGAGGTGAAAGAAGTAAATATTCTTCTCATTATTTTTAAATTACTCACTCATAGCCCAGGTCGATTTTTATAAGTGTGCATTTAAGGAAAGGCAACATTTGGAAATATGGGCTCTTCAGTGAAATTAGCATTTCACTAGATATTATTTCATAAGATAAAAAGTTCTGCTGATTAGCTCAGGGAGAATCTGTAAATTGGCTCCATACTGAAAACAAACAAGACAGTTGACACATTTATGACACAATAACAACAACAAAAATCTCAGAATTTTTTTCTCTTTAGTGTACAATAATATTAAAAAATACAGTAGCATCAAGCTATAATGACGTATACTTTTTTCTCACTTTCTTCATTATTTTGGTACACAATAAATTCATTCAGCTTAGTTTAATCTCAGAAATGAAGGCAACTGTTTACCTGCTCCACTAGCACTTGCTCTTGCCAGCTTGTTTCTGTATGGAGATATTCTTCTGTGGGGAAACAACTAGCATGCAGATAGCAATAAATATCTGTGAAATAAAATGCTAAAAACAAGCCATCTTCAAGAATGATTTTAAGTTAATATCAACCTAGAAAAATGCGATAACTTATATTTTATCGTATCTTTTCAGCTGATTATATGAGGAAAAATGAAGTTTTGTTATAATATCTGTATGTATCATATTGCTGGGTTTCACATTTTAATTTCATATTTGATCAAAACACAAGACTACTAATTTGTCCATTCCTTGTGTTCAGTGAAAAATGTGACTTCGTGTAGTAACTTACTGAACAAGTTACTTTTCTATAATCTTCGAAGTATACTAGATGATGAACATTTTCAAATTACACGGTCTACAATTCTCAATTCCAGTACATTTACATCTGTTTTCAGAGCCACTGAACTGCATTTGATGAGGCTGCATTTGGTCCAAAATCTTTCTTTGGGTGCATAATTGAAACTGTTCTACCAAATCTGTATCTTTTAGACAGCCTACAGTCATATCATTCTGTCAGCTCCTGAGAAATATCTGATACTACCATAGATACTTAGCACTTACATTAAATTCATTTAATCTCACTTTCAGAATATGGATGACACCCAATCCAAATATTGAGGGACAATACAGATGACAGGCTCCTAGACATAAAACTGAATTTTCCAGTGGATGCCATGTCTGAACATTGTAAGTGAGAATTCAGATAGGAAGATGGTGTACAAAAAGCAATACTAGAAATAGATCTTCTGGTCCAATAAACAGAGATCTACAAATGGCGAAGTCAAATCTTGCACCTGCCCAGGGAGCAACATCTTTCAAATATTTTTTCCTCAAAGGAGACATAGAATCAATTCCCCCAGAGGTCTGAAAAAGGAGACGCTAATTGCAGTTATTTTAGCACATTTTTTTTATACTTACACACTTAGAAATTGATTGGCTAATTTCTGTAGCCAGCTTCTTGGCAATAACAGCCAGGTTCTGTTTGTCTTAATTCTGTACCAGAAAACAACCTCCCTCCAGGCTTTCTTAGGAAGTACATGTTTACCACAAATGAAAAGTAGAAAGTCATGCTTGCTCACTAGTAAAATTAATAACAGCAGACATGAAGCAGGATGTGTGTTTCATAGAGGTCGATGTCAAAGTGCACTTAAAGAAGAGTGGTTTGTCTTGTTCAAGTGAGCACAAACTAAATGAATGAAAAACAGATGAAAGGTGAATACCTTTACATTATACCAGCAAGTCAAAAGAAAATCTTATCGTTTGTCACATCTTGTGGAAATGTGAATCTTACACATGCACTGCTTTTCTTCAGTTTTTATTTAAAAGGGCACTAAAATTCAGTGTTACCCTTAATCATGATGATACTATGGACACTAACATCACCAAGAGGAAATTGTTTTTAAACATGACATAAAAAGAAGAATTGTATACTCACAGCTAGAGAAACTGGACCAAACTCTTATTGCCACAGCCTCTATGCTACCTTAAACTAGTCACAAAAGTTGTTTTGTACATCTGCTTTCTTAAGTGCAAAAGGATAGGATAAGGAATAATCTCCACACCACAAAGATTTTCAAAGTGGCAAAATGATGATAGATTTTGTTTACTGGAAAGTGCTACAAAAATTGAACTTATCCTGCAACAGCATAAAATCTTCCCCCAAGGAGGACTCTTTCGCTGTTTTGGATGGATTAGTTGTTCCATCCTGTATTTTCTCATGACACATTGTGCTTATCTCTTGGGGCATGTAAATAATTAACCATGGTATGATTAGAGCTCTGTAAACTTGAAGGCCATGACTTTTATGGGAGCAGATTTCTTTCTCTACCTGTAGTAGTGCACACTTGAGCAGGTGCTCCATAAAACAATGACCAAACTGTCAGGTGAGCAAGTGTATCTAACTTGGAATAAATAGAATACATTTATTTATATAGTATATATGGTGACAAAAATGCTGAAAACATTAAAAACATAAATCCTTCATTCTCCTATTCCAATAAAAATTTGTTCTTGATGGCACATAGCTGTAAAAATATATAACTCAGAAAGATTATGGCATGTCATTAGCATGGATGTAAGAAGACCTGGGAATACAAAGTGAAACCAGCACTATTGGAAGAAAGGATCAGATAGCTAAAACATTACTTTCTGACTAGCAAAAAAAAAAAAAAAGTTAAAAAAGGAAACATAGTAGCTCATAGAAAGGTTTAAATTTGGTTCAACAACGAGAAAAGAGTTTCTTTCATTCTCTACCTAAATTCTTCAAACAGGTGAGCATGTGATTTCTAACTATGCCAATGATTTTGAACACAGTATTTTGTTCTAAGATATGTTGCAGTTTCTAAGAGAATGGCACAATAGATGTTATTCACAGATAAGGAATAAGTTTTTTTTTTTTTAAATGGGAGTTTAGTGACACCTACTTCTAGTTCATACTGCTCTCCACTAATTAAACTTTAATTCAAATGTCTTTGAATAAGGAAAAAAGGTTGGCAGAATAGCTGTCCAGTGTTTGCAACACTCGGGGGTTCAAGTGTATGTCATCAAGGCAAGCTTTTATTAATTATGTTTTGCAAGGAACTACCAGAAGGAAGCACAGATTTGAGTGCTGTTTATGATTATAAGTGAATTCTTTTTTAATCTTACATAAATAACTCATGGAAAAATGTTTGCTATTTTACTGTCATATTATTCTTTTGATGATTCTAATTTTCTTCCCCAACCATTTGCTTCTTCTACATTTTATTGTTGCTAATATCTATGAGCAAAGGCAAAAGATTTGTGCCTTTCAAATATTTATATCCTCACATGCTCATTACTTATTACTTCACTAATTAAAGCCGCTTGTTCCTTTAATGTTTACTCATGCATAAATTTCTCTCCTATCATTAATTTTTGAGATATTTCCAGGAGTTTTCTATGTATGCTCTTAGAATCTGTTTTAACTTCTAGATGTAAGTTTTAAAAATTACTAGGAAACCACCAGGTCTGGCTCATGATGCAACTAGATATGAGGAGATTCAAGTCATAGAGCTTTTATTTTTTCTGTGAAAATATGTTCTATATGTATTTCTGTGGGAAGAAAAACACACTGCATCTAAGGAATAGATTTGATGGGTTTACTGATGTTCATCCTCACTTTTAAGCACTCCTGCAAATGTTGTGAATGACAGAATTCTAATTCTACACTAAATTGTGTCTTTTAAAATATGAGCCTTACAGCTTTTGCAAAAGAGGACCTTAGGCACCTGAGAATATTTTTCACTTGTTCGTGTAAAGAGGAAAATAGAATCAGCTTTTTAATGCCTGTCTGTGTGAAGCTGTTGTAAATCCCACGTAAGATATTGGTGATAAACATGGTTGGTGAGCTGTACTGTGCATTGAAATGAAGCAGGATCAGTTCTTCATGCTTGGTGCATTGTGTTATAAAAGTGGCAACACTGCTACTTTTTCATGTCATCATTTGCAACTGAGTTTAACTTAGTGCCATGAATTCATATAAAACTATAGGAGTCTGATGAGAAAGTATTTTATTGGTGACATCTCAAGCTATTAGAAGGAGGAGGAAAGAAGGGAAGGTTTCAAACTGCCACTTCAAAGTAGTAAAATGACTAAGCATTTGAGAAGAGGAGAGAGACTGTGATGATTTTGTTAGGAGGAAGGTGAGAGGGCAGAAGCAGAAATAAAAAAGAAACAGGAGGCCCTGAGATGAAACAAAAAAAGGCATGAAGTGCATTAGGGGCGGAAAGGCCATTCCAGATGCCCAGGAGAAGCCTGGGAGCTCAGCCTGCTGGGACACACGCTTGGAGTCTCTCAATAGACTGTGACCAAGACTGAAGGCAGTAAATCAAACGCACTGTTTTCTTTTGTCAGGGGGGGAAAAATCCAGGAATGCATTACCCTCATATCACACACTAATTTTAACTTTTTTTAAGGTTAAAATTTAAAATATTATAAAATCTTGTGATCACATTTTTATATTTATCTATTTTTATGTATTTAGTTCAGGTACTACAGGGTCTCACTATGTAGATGGAACTTGTAGTAATCCTCCTGTTTCCAGCCTCCCGAGTCCTGGGATTACAGGTGCGGGCCACCACGTTCAGTATCAGTCCTTGTCTCAGCACGCCCCTGGGATGGGGCTAGCACAGAACGCCGAGGATCAAATACAATTATATTTAAAGAACACTTTCTATAACTTAATCCTATCCTTAGATGTTTCCTAGTAATATTACAGATAGTTTGAATTAGGCCTACTTTGGCAATCTGCGTCGCACACGGATGAGTTAGGATTTCACATTGCAATGCTCCTTCAAGAGAAGCTACAGCGAGTTTAGTAGCTGGATCAAAAAGCCCTGCAAGCTCAAATGCTACCCATATTGCAAAAATGAAGAGAAATGGAGATTCTTTGAGTTCACAGAACCATCGTCATCTATTCTGGAGCCCCGCTTTGCAACCTTAAGCGTGTGTCATCCCTGCGGCGCCCACATCCAGGAGGTGACATATCCTGACTTGCCTTTTTTCTGCCTGCGTCAGCAATTACGGTGCCCATGCTGCGTTTCTTTCTGTGAGGAGGGGAACCATCGCGGCTGGAGTCCACCTCCTTAACTGACAGATGTGACCCCCTCAGTCATTCTTTTCGACATCTTTCTTTTAATAGAAACCTTGGTATCTCTTAAATTTTGGTATTCAGATTATTTTAAAGACATAAAACTTACAAATAAATTTCATTTATATTTATACTTCCATTACTGCACTAGCAGTCCTTCTTCCTTCGTATGTTACTACGTTAACAAAAACCCGTATAGATCAGAGACTTTACTGATTATCACAAATTGATGGAAAGCGAGGGCACTGTGTGAGTGGATCTCAGTTATGATAGCACAGTGTGTGCTGAGGACTGTCTGGTTACAAATTAAAGTAGAAATATTGCCAAAATATTCCTTATTCATTTAAAGCACAGCAAATAGATTTCAACATAATAAATTTGAATAAAAACTATGTTTTTTTTAAAAAATAACATGAAGACTTTGTCTTATGTTTTGCAAATGTTTAATGTGCTGATTAATAAAACAAAATTGAATTATTCTATATTCTTGTCCATTCAGTCTGTTAGGTATGGTAATTGAAGTATACAAGCACACTGCACATTTAGAAGACATAGACTTGGGAGAGGAAGCAGTAGGCTATTAGCCAGTCACACAATTTTGAGTTTTCTTAGGTATTACAACACAATTCGACAAGAGGTAGAGTCTCAAAAGTTAAAAGCAATAAACAATTTTAAAACATCTATTTTTTCAAAATGTTTTACATTTTAAATCTATCATTTGTTTTGCATTTTAATAGTTGCATTTAACCAAATCTGATGTGTTCAACATTCTTCAGTGGCCATGTTGAAAATATTAATTCATTAAATTATGCAGCTCTTCTAAATGTATGACATGTTTTACTATAAACCATTAATAAACCTCATTTATTAATTTCACTGATCTTTCCGAGAATGACTAAAAAGAAGCCATTAAACTCTCAAAAACAAGTAAATTTTTGCTGTAATTCTGATTTTCACTTAAAAAATACAAATGTTCTATTTACAAAATACGTCTGTGTTGTTTTGCTTCAAGTGATAGCTTTGCTTCTTTTATTCTTGCAAATATGTCTGTCAAACACTGCAGCTGGTACAACCATGCGTTGTCTGTGAACTGCTCTTTCAAGTAAAAGCTATTTCCATGACCCAGTTCAGCTTGACATTCCAACAGAAATCCCGTCTTACCTTCAGGCAGCTGTTGTCTACATTACAAGTGCTTCACATGTTCTCCTTGCACTACCCAGAATATTAAAAAGACAAGTCCTTAAGGGTCATTAGTTAACAAACTCAGTAATCTATATTACTTCATCAAGGACATAGTTGATTAAAACTACCTCCTACACTTTAACATCAAGTATGTTGTGCTGAAAAATATAAAGACCACCATTCTGGGTTGGCATCCTAGCTTCATTTATAATACAGTACCAGGAGCTTCACAAACCATCACTGCGAATCAGCAGTGCAAATGGCAGAGCACTGAGGGTGGGAGATGAAACTGTGAAGAATGGTTGTACTCTTGCAGACTCCCTGCAGACCTCTGAGAAACCACCAGGGCTACAGGCCACACACTGAGACTGATTTTAGATACATTTGATCAGATCAGGCCTCTGTTTTATCTTTTCCTCACTGTCCGGTAAATGAAATGGGTTGTTGTACCAGCCCTGAGACTCTGACTGCCATTGGTCCCCAGACTCTAGGGCAGTGGTCCTCCAACTCATGGCCCCTCTGCTCTGGCCACTGAGGCTCTCATCAAAACTTTTCTGTCATTTCATTCTAAGTAGTGTCATCTGCTCTGTAGATTTCTACCTCCATTTTCCTGAAAAACTTCTCATTCTTTAAAGTCTAATTCGAAGGCTGGCCCCATAATAAACCTTATCTCTTATTCCTCACTAGCTGACAAATTTAGATATTTTGACCTTTGGGCCTCCCAAACATTTCATGATATCTTTTAATAAAATATTGAAGCTATCTGCTTATAATAGCCACTATTTTCATTATTGGGGAAAGAGAGATAACCCTGATAGTGAACAATCAGAACCTAGGATATTTGTAACTGATACAAAAGGACTTCTATATGAATGGAGTGCTATACAAAGTACAATAAATGAAATATTAAGCCCTATGATTCCAAGTCGTGGTAAAGGTAAATTGCAGAATTAGCTAAGGTGTTCAGGATTTTCTCTGAAAGTAACATGTGAGCTAAGAACAGGGGATGGAAATAAAAGGACAAATCTGACAAAGCATTCTGGAGGGCAAAACAGATAAATAGAAAAGGAATCAGAATCCAGAGGGTGGGCACAGGGTATGGATGGGCTGTGTATAATCGACTCACTATCAGTGGAGGCTGCTAAATCCATGGGCTGTGGAGTGAAAGCAAACCAGAGGTCCGAGGAAGCCCAGTGTCAGACTTTGGAGACCTGAGAAGTAGGACAAGTCATGCCATCCTATTCGCAGGCTGTCTGGCTTGCGATCTGAAAAGAGCAGACATTTCAGTTCACATCTAAGCAGGAAAAAGCTAATGTTACAGTTCAGGGAATGTCAGACCTGAGGGCTCTCCCTTATTTACGAGATGAGAATGGTCTCATTCAGGAGTTTAACTGATCAGAATAGGACAGCACTCATAACGGAGGACATCTGTGTTTAATGTGCCCACCCAATGCTTATATCACAGAAACATGAAAAATAATATGTGCCAAAATATCTGCATGCCTGCAGCTCAGTCAAATTGACAAGTGCAGCTATTCCTTGTGCAGATACAAGACCCACCGAAATGACGCTGTGATAATGCACATTGTCGCCAGGGTGTGTACAGTGGAACAGCTGCATACTATGGGTAACTGAACACCTTCAAGCCTGGGTCTCAAGCTCCATAGGTGATTTGAGGAGTCACTTTATAGATTGTAATAAAATATTGTTCTCTTAAAGTAGCTGAATTTCTCTTTGTTTCTAAGAATCATGAGTGAGTTCCTCACTGTATATATAGAAGTTAAATCTCAGTCTTGATAAGACCATCTAGGGAATAATTGAGATAGGTCCCTCAGTCTATTACCTTCCTCACCTGATTGGTTCAGCTCATAAACTCAATGAAGACATCGTAGTGCATTTAATCTCAGAGGATTACACTTCTTGTTTGGATACATCTTTTCTTAGAAGTGTTGACCTTTAAATATGGTGGCAACTCTACCCTTCACCTCTGTTACTTCCTGACAGGTAACAGAATTCAACTCAAATAGCACAGGTGGTTTAGGGGAAACCTATTTAGGAGATGGCAACACCCAGATCCTCAGGAAATCATCCAGCTGATTAGAACAGGACCCAGAGCATGAAGAACAGATCTGGGAAGCAAATGTGGAACAGCAGGCCCTTGCATTCCTCATCTAAGCTGCCATAACAAAGTACCAGACTAGCTGGTATAAACAACAGAAATCTACTCTTTCTTGGTTTTTTGAAGACTTCCATTAGCACTGCTTGCTGATGGTGCCCTCTGCACTCTCTGAATCTGTACATCCCAGTGACTACAGCTACTCTGTTCCATGCATGAATCCCACTGACTTAGAATCTGCTCTAATAGCTCATTTTAAGAGGCTCACTCCTACAAGGTGTGATCTTCAGATACAGGTGCCTGCAGCCCTATGGGGGTCAGATCTCCAATATATGAACTGTGTCAAAGGTGCGGCTCACCGCTATACAGCCCCCACTGTCAGGTACAGTTCTTGTTTGCCAGTTTTATTGTTAAAAGAATACCTAGCATATCTACATTTGTTAGTTCCATATCAGGCCCCTCCCTCGTCTTCATTTAGCCTATCTGAATGAATGGGTACAGTTTGGTTTTCCTTTTTCTTAAATAACAGATAGTTTGTTGATAGTATACAGTCTATAAATATTTTTCTTATATATCATTGAATCCTTGTGGTCTGGATGCTATTATTTTGGAACCATTTCTCAAGCCAATACTATAAAATAGAAAGATTAAGCAATTTTGCAAAGACAAAAGAGCTTTTAATTGGTGAATGCAGTATGCAGACACTCAGGATCTTGTTCTACAATTTGGCTGTAATCACCATGCAATGTAGCCAGCTCGCTTAATCACTTCTAACTGAGAACCACCACATAACTGCTGATCTCATCGTGTTTACATCCTCCCTGTATGGCAGTTTAATCCAGAGATCAGTGCTCCAAGAAGAAAACACTAGGAAAAGACCTCACATGTTGTATTGTTTTTCTAATGTTGTGTGACAAATTACCCAAACACTGGGCAGCTCACATATATTTCCTCAGTGTTTATGGGTCAGCATTTAGGGTGTCACAGCTAGGTTCTGCTCATGGACTCCAAGGGAAGAATCAAGGCACCTGGTAGGCTGTGTTTTCATCTGAACTTTGTAGTCATCATCTGTGTTCATTCAGGTCGACAAACCCCTTACCATTATAGGACTGAGACCTTAACTTTCTTCCCGCTTATTGATAATTTTCATATACAGGCAGAGGTTCAGATCACAACATAGGAAAGCTAGCTGGGGACTGTATCTATCTTATGCCTTACATAGGACTTTATTCAGAATAGGAAAGCCAAGAGATAGGCACGAGTAGACAGATGGGGCACAGGTGCTGAACAGTCAACTGATACTAAATTAAAAGTCACTTAGGCCTAAATGAGTAACCTAACAGAGGAAACAGATTAATAATTTAAACACTCTATGGGGGTCTGATGAAATGGAGAGACAAAGAACAGATGCAAATGGGAGCCCTTGGAGGAAGAAAATGGCTAAAATATCAGCTCCCTTTGAGGACATCAATGGCTTACCTACAAGGAGAAGCATTTTGCTATGTGTGTGTACAGCTCCTATAAACGTAAAGGCCAATGGACTTAAGCAGCTAAAGTTTTCACTCCTCCCTACAAAGCAAGGAGTAGAGAGGCCTTTTGTTTTTTACTTTGTAATGAATATGCATGCAGCCATTCTCCAGGGCCTACAGTTTACTATTTTGTGGCTTCAATCTTAGTTGTCCCAAAATGAGGACAGCTAGAGAGGTCTGGTTATAGTAATATCATAATTATAGACATCTACTGATTATTTTGGCTGCACAGTGTGAGCTAATTCAATGAGTGAGTCTCATATTCGTAGGTCTTATCTACAGTTAAGAGGAAGGAGTTACATGGGGAAATATAGGTCTGGGAGTGATTCCCAGAGCAATCAGGTAGAGTTCTGCCTGCCACTTATCTTCTATCTATCCCCTAAAATCTTACTTTCCTTTTCCTCCCTCGCGTACCTATACACTATTGACTTGTGATACTCCTTTGCTTGTAATTAATCATCAATTATTCTGTTAAGTTTCCCCAGAAACACAAACCATCTCTTTTTACTCCCTTCTTCTCTTCATCTATGTTGAGGAAGTAACACAGCCACATTTTGCTCTAGTTTCACAGAAGCTTTTCTGCCTTGATTCTTCTTCAGGATGCTGGAATGCTATGCTGTGAGGATCTGTCCAGGAGAAATTCGCTCAGCACTTACCCAGCATATCAGTCCTCTACCAAGCACACATGACAACCTATGAATACCCAAGCAAACATTTCCAGGGTGCTTCGGAGATGCTTGCAGAGCTGAGGCTCAGCTAACAATGGTAGTGATCTGGCAAACCTAATTCCTCCTGCTGGCTTCTTTCTATTCTCCCTGCCACTGTTGTTTCCAAGTCACTTTCCAAGTGATGAGCTACCTGCTTACTTTAGGCTCTGCCTCCTAGGAAGATGGATGGTACAACACCCCATCTGTGGATTCCTCCCCTCCCTCACACTAGGACCAGGAGCTAGGAACCAGGGACCAGATGGTGAGTGCTCTTCCCTATGCCCGTCCCTCCCTCTTGCATGAACAATAGTTTGATACAGGGCAATAGGCACAGAAACTGCTATTTTTGAGAAAACCAAAAAGGGTCTCAGCTGAAAATGAGCAGGCCTTTGGGCATGAGAGTCATCATTCCCATGGCAGGGACTGCTGTGTTTGAGACTTGAGAACGTGGCATTGGAGAAAGGAAGGGCATTATAAGTTGCAAACAATGATGCCCAAAATAAAAACACAGTGAGAAATTAACCTAATTTATCTTTGACAAATACTAAGAAATGGATTGTGGAATAACCTTGACAATGGCAAGAACTTTTAAGCTCCCCAAAATCTGCAAATGCCACTGATGATTCATTTTAACTAGCAAAATACAGTGAAGCAACTTAAATTTGGATTCTTACCTTAAATTTTATGTTTCCTTATTCCAGTAGAGCCTCCAGATCACTTAGATGACCTAAGGAGTGCCCTACTTGATGTATGCAGACATGGTCTCATTATCTCTGTCTACCCTCACTTCCAAATTGTATTTCCTTAAAAAAAAATTCTCACCCAGGAAAGGATCAAATACATCTCTCTCTTACTCTTTACAGACTTCTGGGTACTAGTACTAGTATCTCTGTCTATTTCCTTTTTCATGCCCAGTATGAATCTGCCATTGTAATCCTAGGATCTATTTGTCTTACTCTGCCATTAATGACAGCTGACTACTGAAAGCCATTGTCATCAGTTTCAAAGAACATTAACATTTGCTAGCTACAGTGTCTGTCATCTTCCCGTATCATAAACCAGCAGCTCTATCCAGTCACCACTCTAGAATTGGTGGAATTTCCTAAAATTAAACCTGATTATGAAATCCCTCTGCATAAATACCCACAAGAGCGACCAGCGTGCTCTGAGGTTAGCCTCATTGGCCTCCCCTGGGTGCCTGTGACCTTGCTTACAGTGCCTTACAGCGGTGCCTGCAATGCCTCTCAGTGGCTGGAAGGCGTCCTGCTCTCCTTTTCTCCCTCTAGACTCCTGCCAGCCCCATCCGTATCACAAGCCCACTCATCAAATAAGGGTGCTCTTTCCCTATTTAAATTTTCAGAGTTCCATCCTACACTTCTCTCTTATAGTATTCCTTGTATGTTCTGGTTTTTCTTATTATAAAACTTTAAAATATAACTCCAATTCTTTAAACCTATTTCCTGCCCATTATTTCCAACTGTAATCTTCTAATCCTACTTATGAAATTTTTACTTATAACTTTTCCAATTAAAAAATGCTTACTGATATTGGGGCCAGGGAGATGGTTCAACAATCTAAAGTGCCTGTTTAGGAAAGCTTAGGAAACCACAGGAACCATGGTTTGATCCCCAGCACTACATTCCACACCAGCTCCCATGCCACATATATAAGTATATCTATATCTATACCATCTATATCTGTCCATCTGTTTGTCTGTCTACCTATACTTACTGACATTACATAGCATCAAAAATTCATTCTATTTATAGCTTGTGCATTCCTAACCTGTGCAACCATGTTTACACAAATTTTATATAAACAGCCTCACATATACTGTTTAATTAATTTCAAAGTGATAATCAAATTTACTGGCAGATAATTTGGGGAATGTACCCTTTTAACCTTTTGTAAAAGGTATCCTTAAAATGATGTTACCTAGACCAGATGAAGACATGGTTTTATATTTTTGCTGCACAGTTTTCTTAACATCAAGAACAAATATGAACTATAGAGTAATCATAATTTATCTAGTTCATCCATTCTAGAACTTAGACTCTCCATTCAAAAATTTCAACTTATAATCAGTCATAACCATTGAAGTAACACCTATTCACTTTCCTGAGACAAACCATCATTTTTCTTTTCTTTGGGTTCTCTTAGCATAGATTGAGAATAATTCACACAAATGTGTTTGGCTAAGAAATAAATGAAAATGAAAAACTTTATATTTTTGGTTCTTTCTTTTCCATTTTTGGTGAGTTTATAGCCAACTCCATGGCTGTTAGGAATAATGTGTTTGCTTGCTTGCCTGTATTTTTTCTTTCCTCCTCCTAGAATAAATGTGTGAGAGATGATTCAAACTGAGGCATAATAAGCGTTTCCAACTGGCGGCTGTAACCTTGTACAGCTACCTCTATCAGAGGCATCCTGTCACTGAGATAGTGCTACATGTTTTCATTCCCTTGTTTTCTGAAAAGGGTCAGTGTGCCCTGTTGGCAGTGTCTTAGAGCCTGAGGGAAGCTAGTAATATCCCTTTTTTCCAACTAATAAGATGTATTGAGACTGCTTATTAATAAGAGGTACAGGGTTCTAACCTTTCTTGACATTTTAGAAATTTTATGTAAAGACACAGAAATACTTTTAAAAAATGCTCGCTCAACTGGAAGTAACTACACCCAATTAATTAAGTTTATACATTTTGCTCTTATGTTTCCTTGCATATACAGAGTTGTAATTGTTTGGAAAGATGAAGGTATAATAAGATATCGTTACACTGGCTCCATAATTGATTATAATGTAAAAGCAAGGCAAGTGATACATATGCTTTGAATAAAAATTATACCAGTAAATTACTGAATTGACTGTATATAATAATTCAAGATGGTTGTAGAGTAGGATTGACATTTGCTTTTTATTTTAGGCACCAGAAAGATATGTGAATTCAATATTAGAAAGCAAGCTCAAACAATCTTCCCTGAAAAAAATATAAATCGAACACAACACAAGAAAAAGAAAAAAAGTTTTCAAGTTTCTTTTTTACGTATATAAGAAACAGTCAAAGTCAAAATGCTGTTTTAAAGTCATAAGGAAAATAAGGACAAAAGAAACATTGCTTTGAATCTTTACAGAGGGGATTCAGGAGGATCAAGATCACAAAAATAACTCAAGGCACCATTGCTGAGATAAGAAAATCAGCATTACACCCTGGAAGGCAGCGGTGCCCTTGAAAAATTACAACTTGGATTATCTGAAGCTATGCCATGGTGAATAACATAGAAATCCTTAAAACTCTTTTATAAAAGTTCTGGATATAATCCAGTGGTATCAACATGTGAGGCTATGATTCATTCCAGGAAAAGTAATATTTCCCTCACAGATCTCTCCCTGGTGAGAAGGACATGAAAGAGGAAAAGTCAATTTCTAGAATTTCCTTCACAATACCATTGTTATGTCTGATTTAATAAATGTGACAGCACCTGCATAATTAGTCTGTTAAAATGGAATGACATTTTGTGTTTAGTCTGTTAAGATGGAATAATATTTTGTGATATTCCTGCACATCTTTCATTGTATTTTTTATTTCTTTAAAACTTTCAAGGCTTACCTTTTGCATTTTAGATTTATCAATTGTCTTCATTACATTTTCTCACTACTGAATCTAGATACCCAACTTCCAAAGTTAAAAGATAAAAGATTTATTTAGCTCACAGTTTGTAAAGTCTTCAGCCCTTAATTAACTAGCTTCAAGGCAGAGTAGCATAGCAGACAGGCCTCACAGTGGAGAAACAGCTCCTGGCGAAGAGAAAGCATCAAAGCAAGCAAGGGACATTAGTAACATTTTATGTCTCTTTTATACTTTATCTAGACTTCTGGGATTAAGGCAATGCCAACCCAATCAGAGGAGTGATTTAGTAATCACACACACACTCTAGATTCAGCCACTCAGAAAAAGTTCCACTTGTAATTTTATGATGTTTTGGAGGGACATTTTGGCCCAAACCATAACATTCTGCCCTGGCTCCTTTCATACATAAGACATTTAGTCCACCTCTAAGAGTTGCTGAAAAAGTCCAAGTCCAAAGTCTCCTTGGAGATTTAAGGCAAAAATCTTAGCTTTGAATTCTTGCACAAATGAAAAAAAGGTAAGTACTCTTAGCATTCAGTGGCACAAGATCAGCATTTCCATTCCAAAAGTTCCACAAAGACAAACACAAAGGAATGGGACCAAAGCGAGTCAAAAATTCATCAGGGCAAATGTTAAGTCCCATAGTTCCATGTACATCATCCAAGGTAATCCATAGCCAGAGATGAACTTCTAAGGGTTTGAGTGGCTCTGCCACATAGCACGTGAAGGCAGCTTGCACAGTTTCTCTCTTGGGGCAGCCCTACTCTCTCCTTGCAGTTTTCTTCAGACTATGTGTATTCTTTTTTTCTCCAAATTTTCTGGGATCTTCACAGTACTTTTGCCTTCACACTCATAGCTTCACACCCAGCCCTCTTAAGGGTACACTGCCTGTTCCCGTAGGCCTTCTTCTGACCTCACAAACTTGCCATTTTTTGTGCATCTAAAAGCAGGACCATGTGGAGGATGCTGCCAGGTCAAGCATCACTCTTCACTGTAGAGTTGGACTACCTCTAAACCAGATGCTGAGCACAACTTCCTTAGGCCGCTACCATTCTGGGACATTGTGCTCTGAGGCCCTCTCCTAAAAGCAAAGTTTTGAACTTTTTCAGCTCTGAGGCTTCAAAGGCTGGAGTCTTGTGGATCCTTGTGCTTTCTACAGGCCATTCTGTCTTTTGTCTTCTTCTGAGGTACTTGGTTGTTTCTTGCTAATCTTTCCAATGACAGTTTCTTATCCATTCCATCTTTGCAGGACGCAATACAACTGGATATTCCTTTCTGGACAAACTCACAATATTTGAAATCATTCAACTGGGACTTTTGCTCCTGATTATGAATATATATCTGGATAAAAGGTCCAAAGAGTAGCCTTACCATGGCTTCAACGTAAGACTGCCTTGAAGTTTCTTCTGCAAGATTAGTCTGCTGTCCTTTGTCTCAGTTTTAGGCAGCATTACTAGACAGGAGCAAAATACAGACAAACTTTATTTTAGAGACAGAAAAAGCCACAATAAAAATTATAAAGAGCTGAAAACCAATAGGATAGGAAATTAACAATAGTTAGCATATAGAATATTATCTTCAAAATAGTTGCTCAGATTGTAAGACATAGGCATGCAAAACTGATTGAACAATATTAGCACTAACTTCTTTTGATGAGCTAATACAAATTGGTAGTGCAATTATCTTAGCTACCATGTTTCTGCATATATATTTCACCCCTTCCTTTTTTTTCCTTCATGCCAACCTATGACACATGACATCTGGAGTTCAATAATCAGTGCACTCCTTCTTAAGAGCAGAAATGTATGCAGCTTGGTCTTTACTAGCAGCTTTGCTAACCCTTTCTCAGCTCAGACAAGAGTCTTCCATCAAGCACTTCACAGCTGATTTTTCACTCAGAATCTTTACATGTTTCCTCAGCCAGTTCCAAGGACTCCTGGGTGACATGGACAGGTACAGTCACAGCGGCAGCCCCATTTTTCTGGTATGAAATTCTGTTATTTTTTTCTTGATGCTGAGACAAAATACCCAACAAGCAAGGTTAAAGAAGAAAAGGTTTATTAGGCTAAGTTTAGTAGGCACAGTTCCTACTCAGCTGGTTCCAATGCTGGGAAGCATGGCAGAGGGGCATCACAGTGGAGACATAGTTCAGAGTGAGCAGAAAGTATCAAAATAAGCAAGGAACTGTGGCAGTTTCTTTCTGCCCCTTTTACATGTTATCTAAGCTAGGAGTAGGGCAATAACAAACCAGTCAATGGACTGACTGACAACCACACATCTATAATCCCAGCGTTACAAACTCTAGATTCAGCCACTTCTTTAAAAGTCCCACCTATGACTGCATGAGGCTTTGAGAGGACAGCTAGGTACACAGCCTAATACCAGTTAATTTTTCAGGGCTGTCAATTGTTTGATTTTACCCTATATAGCCTTCATTTTTGAATAGTATAGAAGAGCATGAAAGTAGAAATTATGAATTTACCATGTTCCAGACAAAATTCTAACAACTCCTTAGACAGTATCACAATGGTCTAATAGACATTGCTCTTTGAGGAGTTCCTGTTTCTTCCAATATCACTTTGTGTTTCATACATAGTGCAGATTGTTGTTCAGAAGGTAGTATGTTTTAATTTTAAGTAAGCATGAGTCACACAGAAATGTTTTGTTATTTGATCTATTTCTTCTTAAGTGTGTGATAGTTCTTGCTATGTGACAAACTATTTTTCTTTATAAATTAGAGATCTCAAATGTAAGAGGAATACGAGTAAACTCACTCAGAAAAATACAAAGAAAGAAAAATATTCCAAAAGTAGAATTTTAAGTAGTATCCAGATTTAAAATCCAGGCCAAGAAAAAAAAAGCCTGAAAAGAATCATTCACAGAAAGGTAGAAGAAAAATCATTTAATCATAAATGTGCAATGCCAAAGAGATATTTTTGCATTGGTTAAGGCTAATGTACATTTTAAGGGTGATACTATGTCAGAAAATCAGCGCAAATAAACAGAAAAGTGTTAAAGGCAGAAATATTAGTGTAAATTAAGTCAAGGAATCACATTTATATTTTAATTAATTCACAGGTGCATTCCAGAGCTTTTTATTAAGTACTCATTGTGAAGTACTATAAAAGATGCCACAGCTAATGAAAACATAAACACAGATTCCTGATTTCAAGTGATTACACGCTCATGAAATCTTGATGTAATTTGTGTTTTAGCAAATTGTGTCAGAATAGAATTAATTTCTTAGGAAAAATGTAAAATATAGAAGTAAGAAAGAAACGAGTGCACTGTACTGTCATGGATTGACAAACATAAAGCAGGTTTTCCGCAAACACACATCAGTCAATTTATCCCACCCATTTGGAGGTGTGAAAAAAACCTCTCTGCGGCAGCTGGCATTTACCAGTAACAAAGGAAAATTCCTAATACTGAAATACAAGAGCAGGGATTTGGATAAATCACAGGCAAGCACAAGGCAACAACTGGAGGAGCTTAATATGGAGCAGACCCCTGAAACGTATTTTATTTAAAAATTTTGAGCATGTGTTTGTTTTCATCTCGACTTATAAACTAAGTGCTCTACTCTTGTGACAGTGAGTTTCACTGATCAAATGGTAAATATAATAAGTATCATATCCATTCATCAAGATTGTTAAAAATACTCTTAAATATATTTTATATTTAACTACTACCACCATCCTAATATTAGGGCAGTTATTTCTGTATGTGAAAACTGACACCTTGGTAACAAATTATGAAAAAATTTAGCTCTCCATGTTTTGGAATACTCTGTACATTTTCATCATGACTCTCTCAGTCGGTAATTCTAAAATGATTATAAATACATAAATCCATTAAAAAGAGACCATAATTTATAGTAGTGTCAATGAAAAGTAAGCGTTTTGAAGGAGAAAGTACTGAGCATGTCTGTTGTCTTGCATGCGGTGAGGACTTTGCAATGATATGCTTGAGGTTTCGTAAAATGAAGGCTGGAAATAGCGGCTACGCAAAGCCGATAGCACAGTAAGTGACTGAGGATGCACAGCATGGAGCGTCAAGTAATTTGACCTTTGAGAGGTCATTTGGAAGCACAGTGCCTTACAATGGTTGTTGATTCCCGAAAGTTATTAGTTTTGGTTGGAGGAGTATTTTAATAAAATTATAGGTACCGAGGGTTACTGATGAGAAAATGAAAGATTTCTTTGGAAAACATTCTCATCCAATGGGAAGACCTTTATGCCTTTCAAAGAGTTTGTCTATGTTTACATTGTGCATATAATTGCATACTGCATCATTCAATTGTACCTAGATCAATATATCATGATATATATATATTCATATTTACATTAAAATTTATAATTCAATACATATTAAGCTATTATTTATTCAAACTAATTATCAAGAAGACAATAAATATGTAAGCAGCTAACATCTGAGCTAAAGAGAATGTACGTTAATTTTGGTATCTGAATTTCAAAATAACCTGATCTATAATTCTTTTTGTGTAAGACATTTTTGATTCTACCTTCTTAAAGTAGCCAATCAAAAAGTAGTAAATTTATTTAAATTTCTCATGAACTTTCTCATACATACTCAAATTTAATTTGTGTGAGAGTTTTTATATGCTACCTAATATAGGACAGTACATATATTTTTTTAACTTGCTCAATATTAATACAAGATTATGTATTTTATAGATTTTAAATGTTTTTATAGGTATATGGAGTCTCTCAAATGAAAAGTGACATAACTTCCCGATTCAATCATTTCATAGAGAACATAACAAAGTGCTACTCAGGCCCTCAGCCGGTTTCCTGGGCTATCCCTTATGCTCCATGGTACCTGAGGGTAGAGTGGTATGGAGGCACTGGCCAAGCTCCTGCTCATCTTGAAATTTTATATTGCACTATCGTTCTACCTAAAGGCCTTTAGCTAACTCTCATTGGTAAATCACATTTAATGCTTCAACTGAGGAGCATTATCATGAAGAAAATCAGGAAGTAAGATTTTCTTATCATGAGTCACTGAGACTCACAGATAAGAAGTGTTCTTGTCTAGGAAATATTAGGACTTATCAGTTGCTTTTCAACACTCCTGCAGTAAATTATTGCACATATTTTTCAAGTCTTATATCTTACTCAGAACTCCACCAGCTTCTTGAGAAAAGAAAGAAAAAAGAGCTAAGTACGATCATTTTTTTCCACTAGGACAAATATTGGAACAAATGCTCAGATTTGTGAACACTTGCCTATATCACCCAGTGAATGGTCCTGGTAGATCATGCTGAAGTGCTGAAGAATGGTTTTAACATGAATATATACACATTCTCTATAGAAAGGTTCCTCAAAAGTAAATACAAGTTGTCCATAAGAAGCAGCCATAAAGGGAAATCGACTGCTTTAACTTTCCCACTAAAAGAAAATAAGATTTTTTCAGGAAACCAATTGGTGGTCTCAGTGTGTAACTTTCTATGGGATAGATCTATGTATTTCACTGGATGACAGTGCCTAGAAATGTATAATGTTCTCATAACAGGGAAATCTTAGACTATTTCTTAACTCTATTTTAATGCTGAGTCAATACACTGTTGATAACAAAAGACCAGCATGTAGGAAACAAGTTCATTTGACTATGGGCTTCTAAAGTTTCATCTCACCAGCGAACAAAATGGATCAGATCACAGTATATTGTCACAGAATTATTTACAAAATGAAGTAATTTGACCAAAAAATACATTTTTATTCTCAATCAGTTTTCACTTTCTACCATACATCATAGCATGGAATGTCTATTTCAAATAATTCAAATAGATTTCCACAGAAACATACTAAGAAGTCTAATTGAGTTGGATAGAGAGAGTGTATAATATGATTGGACACATTAGTAGAAAACAAGCACTACTGTCCTAAATTGGATTGTGAAATCTCGAGGCTGCCTTAGTAAAAGCTTGCTATGTGCTCATACTACTCATACATATTATGTTGCAGTATATTAGACCAAGAATTCATTTTAGTGACATTAGCAAATAGATCAAATTTCATGCTTTTTTAAAATATGAATCTTTCTCTTCTCTCTCTCTCTCTCTCTCTCTCTCTCTCTCTGTCATTGTGTGGATGCAACCCAGGGCCTCAGCATACAGTAGAGAAACCCCATATCACAGAGTTACATCGTCTTGGCTCTTCTAAAACTTTAATTTTCATTTTTGTACAAAATATTGCTAACTTTTTTAGATTGACCTCAAATTCATGATCTTCTTTTCTTGGCATTCTTAATAATTAGGATTACATAATAGGTTCTGGGCCAGCAACATAGGATAGGTCAGTGGCACAGTGACAACAGGGCAAGCAGAAAAATGCAAAGTCTTGAGTTTGATTCCAGGCATGAGAAAAATTGTCTTACATAGTAGCTGTCTGCATATGTGTGTGTGTGTAAAATCCTATATATATATATATATATATATATATATATATATATATATATACATCTGTTTTATGTTTTCAGATTTTTAAAGAATATAAAATAGTGATAGAAAAAAACAGCTTTATAAATGATCCAAAATTTCTCTAAACAAATTAGTAATAATTCAATAATGATTGCTATATTGCATGATGTTATCTTCAAATTAGTTGTTCACGTTACTAGACATAAACATTCATGATTGATTTACAGAAAAAAACAAAACAATAACAAAAAAAGTTGTAAGAAATTCAAAAGAGAAAGAAAATAAGAAAAAAAGGAACAGAAAATTAAGCGTCAACTGCTTCTTTCAAATACTAATAGGAATCAGCAGTATAATTTCTAAGCTATTCTGTATATATACATAAATATATCTATTTCCCTTCTTTCATTTGTTCTTTTCCTCTTTTGCTTTTCCTTCCTGATGAACTAAATCTTTCCCTTTCACAGTCTGTATTGTCTTTCTGATGATTTCTTTATTCTTTTAGGTTCTCACACTAGCAAGATGATAAAATGTTTGCATATATGGATCTGATTTATTTCACATACCAATATAGTCTCTAGTTGCATCCGTTCATCGACAAAACCACTAATTCATCTTTTTTTTTTTTTTTTTTTTTTTTTTAGCTGAACAACACTTACTTATATAAAACTACTGTATCTTTTTTATTCATTTCTCAGTTGATGGACATTTGGGTTGCTTTCAAGAATAGGTTTGACAAATTGGAGTGCTACAAACATAGGTGCCCATATATCGCTATGATATGATGATTTCACTTCTGGTGGAAAGATATTGAGGAGAAGAAAAACTGGTTTGTATAGGATCTTGAATCAGCATTTTGAGAAATTTCCATACTGATTTCCACAATGGTTGCACCAGCATGCACTCCCACCAGTAGTGAAGTGTTCTTTTCTCCTGACAGCCTCTCCAGTATTTGTTATTGATTGACTTCTTGATGATAGCTATTGTTTCTAGGATGGCATGGTACATCAGCTTTGTTTCATAATTTTCAGCTCTTGAATGACCAGGGATATCAAACATTTTTGCCTATGTTTATTTGCCATTTGTATCTCTTCATGTGTGAAACATATGTTCATTTCAGATTCCGATTTTTGGATTAGGTCTCTGAATTTTGGAGGCCTAATTTAAAAAAAAAATATATGTTCTACATAGGAGTCCTCTGTCTGAAGGAAAGTTCAGTATAATCTTTTTCCCAAATGACTGCTTTTCCTTTACTCTGTTGGTGATTTCTTTTGAAGTACCAAAACTTTTCAAAATGATGAAATCTCAATTGTTGATTTTTTGAAGTATTTCACATGCAGTTTGATTTTGTTCATGAACTCTTCACCCAAAACCATGTCCTTAAGATTTCTGCCTACTTCTTCTGGAAGATTTAGTGTTTCAATTTTAATATTTAAATATTTCACCTCTTTTTACTGTAATTTTTGGTATAGTGTTAGGCGTGGGCCTGTTTTAGGCTTTTTACATGTTGAAAGCCCATTTATTAAAGAGACTGTCTTTCTTCCAGTGAACATATTTGGGTCGTAATTGACCATAAAGTGGCTGAGTGTATTTGTAGTTCTTTCTGCATCTTCTGTTCTGTTCCACTGACATCTAGGTCTTTTTTTTTTTTTTTTCCCCAGTATCATGCTGATTTTACCACAGTAGCTTTGTAATTTAATTTTAAGTCAGGGATTGTCATGCCTCTTGTCTTTTCTTTGTTATCCAAGATTGCTTTACCATTCTAGGACTCTTCTAGCTCAAGATGAATTTTAGGAATGTTTTCTCTAGATGCTGATGGTATCTAGACAGGGATTGCATTAAATTTGGACAACAATGTTGGGAATGTGGCCTTTCTTACAATGTTGGCTCTTCCCATTAGGAAAAGGAATATCTTTATATTTTGTGAAATCCTCTTTGATCTCTTTTTACAAGTACTATAATTTTCACCGTGCAAATCTACTTCCTTTGTGATGTTGATTCCTAAGTATTCCACTTTTTTATAGGGTTAATTTGAAAGGCATGCTTTCCATAATTTTTCTTGGTGAATCACTCTGTATGTATAGAATTACTATGATTTTTAGTGTTAACTTCGTATTCTGCTACAATACTGAATTTGGTTGTTAATTCTACAAGTCTCTTAGTGGAGTTTTGGATTTGTCTTTGTGCAATATCATGTCACCTGAAGATAAGGATAATTTCATTTCTTCTCTAATCATTATTCATTTTCTTTCTTTCTTTCTCTTTTTTTAATTGCTCTGTCTAATATTTCTAAAACTATACTGAACAGGAATGGTGACAGTGAGTATCCTTGAATTGTTGTTGTTATTTAAATGAGCATAACATATTTATTGAGAGAAAGAAAGCTCTTGCCCGAGAGAGGGACAAGAGGGGGTCTCAAATGGGTTGTTGTTGATTTTTAAGTGAAGTCTTTCATTTTTTTTTTTTCATTAAGCATGATGTTGGCTGCTGGCTTTTAGCAAGTTGAGGTAAAGAGATGTGTCTCAATTTTCTGTAGTGTTTTTATCAAAAATTAGTGTTGGACTTTGTAAAGAGCTTTTATACATTCATTGAGATTATCCTGTGGTTTCTGTATTTGGTTCTGTTGATGTGGTGCATTACATTGATGGTTTTGCATATAGCAAATCATTCTTGCATTCCTCAGATGAATCCCACTTGGTCATGATGTATAATCTTCTTGATTATCTGCTCCTTTCTCTAAGCTAATATTTTATTGAGAATTTTTGCATTTATGTTTGTTAGGAGCTTGGCCTGTAATTCTCATTTTTGGCTGGGGCCTTCTCTAGTTTTGATAGCAGAGTAATACTTGTCACTCTGAATGCATTTGGGAGAATTGCTTCCCTTTCAATTTCATTGAATAGTTTGAAATAGAAGGTTTGGCATTACGTCCTCTCAAAATTTCTTGTAGAATTCAGCATTGAATGCATTCAGACCCGGGGTTTCCTTGGCTGGCATGCTTTTTATTACATTTTCAGTTTAATTGTCTGATGTGGGGTTATTCAGAATTTTTATATCTTCTTGATTAAGCTTTGTAAGTTTGTGTGTATCTAGGAATCTGTTGATTTCTTGTGTTTTCCATTCAGTGAGAGTAATATTTTGGAAATAAGTACTGATGGTCTTCTGAATTTCTATAGGTTCTGTAGTGATTTCACTCTTTTTATTACTTATTTATGATTTTTTTCCTTTTGTTGGTAAGATTGGCTAGGGCTTTATCAATTTTGTTTCTTCTTTTAAAAAACCATCTAATCCACTCAAAGAATCAAACAATTCCACTTAATTATTTGTATAGTTCTCTTCATCTCCTTTGAATTTACTTCTGCTCTGATCTTTATAATTTCTTACCTTTCCTAGACTTTGGGCTTGAGTTACTCTTCTTTTACTAGGTGAAGCATAAGATGGTTTATTTGAGCTGAGTCTGTTTTCCTGATGTAAGCATTTATTGATAAATTTTCCCTCTTATGACTGCTTTCATTTCATCCCACAGGTTCTAGTAAATATTATCTGCATTTTCATTTGATTATAAATATTGTTTATTTTTTTAAATTTTATCTCTGACCCATTGATTATTAAGAAGAGTATTGTTTAGTTTCTATGTGTTGTAGAGTTTTTGCTCTTTTCTCTGTCAATATTTCCTCATTTATTGCATTATTCAGATAATATTCATGGGGTAATGTCAATTTTTTTGCATACTGAAGCACATGATCTATTTTGGAGCACAACCCATGTGCAGCTGAGAAGAATATTTTACACATTGCAAAAGTCAGCTAAGTCTATGTCTTTACAAGCTTAGTTTAGTTCTGCCATTTTTTTTGCATAGTTGATCTATCTCTTTGTGTCAATGAGTGTTAAAGCCCCCCAGTACAGTTAAGTTACAGTTCATTAAGTTTTACATGCCTGTTAACATTTGTCTTATATAATTGGTTGTTCCTATATTGTGTACACGTTATGGTTTGTGCATAAGTGTCCCCCTAAAGCCTCATACATCATGGGGTGGATTTTGGAGCTTGTGATTTATTACTGTGGGTGTGTATACTGCACCTGCTTTGGGGCAGATAATTTGCATTATAGTGTGAGTTGGGGGGAAAGAGGTTAGCTGCTACAGGAACTGAGGCCACCTCCTCTTTTCTCTCTACTCTTTGCCACCATCATGACAGGTTGTTCTCTGCCATGTGCTGCTTTGCTTTGGGTCCAGCTGAGTATGGACTAGAACCACCAGTAACTGTGAGGTGAGTGAATCTATCCTTCCCTAATATTGGATGTTGTGTATCTGTCCTGACAATGAGAGAAGAGTAACTGAGACAGTGCATATATATTTACAATTGTTATGTCTTTCTCTTGCAGTTTTCCCTTGATAAGTATGTAGAGACCTTTTTTATCTCTTTTAGTTATGCTTGGTTTCATGCTGACATTATCAACAAGCAAAATAGTTACTCTTGTATTTCTCTGGTTTCCTGTCACATGGAGTATTGTATTTCATCTTTTGAAGTTCATCTGTTAATTTGTTTTTGACATAAACGTGTTTCTTATGGACAGCATATTGTTGGATTTTGTTTCTTGATCCACTCTGCCAGTCTACTTCTTTTGATTGGTGAATTGAGAGCATCTACATTGGTGATTATAACAAATATGTATTGACTTATCTTTGTCATGTTGTTTTACCTGTTGTAGGATCTCTATGTTTCCCCTTTGCTCAATTACCTGTTCTGCTTGGTGGTTCTCTTCTCTTGTTTCAAAGTTGTCATCTTTGTCTCTTTCTGAAATATCTGTCAGTAATCTTTGTACAGCTGGCTTGGTTATCATGATTTTCTTCAGTTGTTCTTTGTCCAGGAAGCATCCACTATTTCCATCAAATTACACAGACATTTTTGCTTAATGCATCAATTTAGTTTGACTGTTTTTTTTGTTTTTTTTTCCAGGAACTGAAATACCTCACACCATCCTCTTTTTTATTTTATGGTTTATATTAAGAAATCTGTTGTAATGCTGATGTGTTTTCCATTATGTGTGATCTGTTTCTTCTCTTTAACAGATTTTAAAATTCTATTCTTATGTTCAATTTCTGGAATCATAATTAATATTTGTCTGGCTGACTGGTGAGTTACTTTGATTATGGCTAACTGGATGTATATATGCCTTGCTTACTACTTGTCAATTTCTTTTCCCATGCTTCGCAAATTTTCTGCTAATACTTATGCAAAGAATCTTTTACGTCATTTCTGTTAACTCCAGATATTTTATTCATATCTATTTGGATTATATTATTTTTCTCTTACTCTTCTTGTTGTATATTTTTATTTTCTGGTTTCCTGCTATTTTTATTTTATTTTTCAATTACTTTTAATAAGAAATTAGAATGTGACAGTTTCAAAACACGTTAGTAGTACATTCCCAATAATTGATATAAGTATATTGTTGTCCTCGTTGTAGTTATACAGGGCACAGGGTGTAGACATGGTAAATTTTCTAATGGTTATTGATCTAGGAGAAGGTAGTTGTCTACATTGTCAAATACTCCATAATTGCATTGTGTTACTGGCAAAACTATCAATGTTGGAAGCTGTTGATTTGAGCCTTTTACAGCTCAGCATATTAGACTATCCTTATGTTTTATGCGCCGTGTTTAAACTTTTCTGCTGGGTGGCTAAGGGCAAGTTAGAGTAAGACCTGTTTAACGAAACATGTAGTTTTTATATCTGCCAAGGTCAGTCAAAACCCCTCAGGATTTACCTTGAAACCATGTACAGTGCTTTGTGGAACTATTGCCAGTGTCAGCCATCTGGATGAACCATAGCAATTGCTTGACCAGTTTGCTCTGTGAAAGCCTGAGAGAATGTTTTCTCTTTAGGTGACTCTCCTTAGGAACACTATATGCCTTGAATTTCTTTTTAATCTCCTTGAACAGAAAATTTGGGAAACCACTGAGTTATAGGATATTATGGCACAAGTTCTGTTCTGTCCTGAGTCCTCACTGACCTTGAAGGGCTAGGGCCAAAATATTGGCAATCCTTCTGGCCCTTATTTTTCTCTAATTTTTGGTCTACAAACGTACATTCTTACCCTCCAGAAGAGAAGCTTAGTGATACTATTACTCTAAAACATAGGTACTTTAGCTTAATATCACTGTCTTTCTGAATATCAGATATCTTAGACTTAACTTGGCATTGATATTTTCCATAAATCATTGATATTCTAATAAATATGGAATGTGATAAAAGCTGTCACACATTTTTACACTGATATTTAGAAATATAAGAATATACCAAATTTTAGACTTTCCGTTCTTTGGTGTTTTTCTTAGTCTCTTACTCTCATTTAATACCCCCTTTTTTTTTTTTTTTTTTTTTTTTTTTGGTAAATCAACCATTTACTTGAGAGAGAGTATAGCAGTAACTGAAATTATATGCAGCACACATCTAAAAGATGAGAATGACAGGCATTCCAAACATAGTTTTAGTGTTATATATTGCTATCATCAGTGTCAAAAACCTTTTGAGGTTTCTTAGGACCATTGTCTAATTCATCCTGTGCATAGACGTTCATAGTTTTGCTCCTATTATGTTTCCTCTCTTTTCTGTCTCCAGTCACTTTGCTGTTTAACCCTTAAGTCTTTAATGGAAATCTTGTAATTTTTTTAAGAAATCTTTCCTTTCATGTTCACTAACTGTCACGCTACCATCAAGGTCTGAAATTCTATCTTTTGTTTCATTCAAGTTGTTTTCCCAGGTTTCAGCGGAGTTCTTAATGTTCTTGATATCTTGCTTGAATATGTTTTGTGCAATGGAGTTATTTCCTATATTGCTAATTTAATATTTCCATCAGTTTCTTATTTCCTTCTGTTTTTTTGTCTGTGTCTTCCTTAGATGTTGGTTAATTCTTTCATGATTGTTGTCATTTCCCTTTATCTTGAGAGATTATTTCTGATCTGATTTCCTCCATAGCCTGATGGAATTGTTTCTTTACTTCAGTTGTTATCATCTCACAAATTTCTGTATATGACTTAGAAGTTCTTCTACGACCTTTTCTTATGGACTTGTTTTGGGTGGGCTAGAGGCCTAAGATGACCTCTTTTTATTAAATTTAGTAGGTAATAACAATGTGATCGTTTCAAAACATGTTAGTAATATATTCCCAATACTCAATGCAATGAACATGGTTGTCTTCGTAGTAGTTATTCAGAGCACAGGATACATGCTAATTTTTCTAGTCATTATTGGTACAAAAATTTCTTCTTATTGAACTAAGAGAAAGTAGTTGTATACATAGTCCAGTATTTCATAATCGTAATGGGTTATTGGTAGAACTGGAAATGTTGGAAGTTGTTGATTTAAAGCTTTTATAGCTAAACATACTAATCTAGCTTTGCTGTTTATGCCTCCTGGTTAAACTTTTCTGCTGTGTATTTAAGGGCAAATGTGCTACTTCTAATATAATTTCAGTTATTGCTATGCTCTCTCTCTCAAGTAAATGGTTGTTTTACAAGAAAACAAAAAAGAGAATTAAAAGAGTAAAAGACAAGGAAAAATGCCATAGGATTGACTGGCTATAATTTTGTATATGCTTACATTTCTAAATTTCTGTGTAAAAATGTGTAACCACTTTTATCACATTCTATAGGGAATTATTAGAATATCAATGATTGATAGAAAATAGCAAATCCAAGTTAAGTCTAAGATGTTTAATATTCAGAAAGACAGTGATGTTAAGCTCAAATACCTATGTTTTAGAATAATGGTATCACCAAACTTCTCTTCTGGAGGGTTAAGAATATAAGTTTGTAGACCAAAAATTAGAGAAAAATAAGGGCCACAAGGATTGCCAAAATTTTGGCTCTAGCCCTTCAAGGTGAGTGAGGACTCAGAATATAAGAGAACTTGTGCTTTAATATCCTATAACTCAGTCGTGTCCCAAATTTTCTGTTCAAGGAGATTCTGGGCCCACAGAGGAAAGTGATTGATGATATATAGTGTTCCTAAGGAGAGTCACTTAGAGAGAAAATATTCTCTCAGGCTTTCACAGAGAGTAAACTGGTCAAGCAACGGCTGTGACTCATCCAGATGGCTGACACTGACAACAGTTCTACAAAACACTATATATGGTTTCAAGGTAAATCCTGAGGGGATTTGATTGACCTTGGGAGACACAAAAGTTCCATGTTTCATTATACAGGTCTTGCTTTAACTTGCCCATAACCACCCAGCAGAAAAGTTTAACCACGAAGCATAATGAGATTGCCTCTTGTTCCTTTCTTTTGTTGTGTTTGGTCTTCCAATCTTCTCCCTGACTGTGCAGTGAGCAAGACTCTCAGGAAAGTAAAAGGGCAGGATAGATGCACTAAAGCTCCTGCTATGTGGGTTCTATGTGGCTTATACCTCACTGAGGTTAGGGGCAGGCCACATTTCAAGAAAGATCTCATAATGATGCGTGTAGGCCAAAGTTCAGCAAGTCTCTTTTCATGGTGAGTTGGCACAGGTTAGGGCTCACCAAGGTGCCCCAGGTCCCAATGGCAGTCTTTATGATACCTCACAGCAGTTTTCCAAATAGTCTTCAGGGAGTGGATGTTGGTCAGGGTGCAGTAGAACTCCAGAAGGTCCAGATTTGGCCTTTATCATGTTAAAATGCCCATAATACAAACAGTTAAAAATGTAAAACAGTGCATTTTTTTCTCCTCAAAAATAGTTCTAGGCAATTTAGTTAACCTTTCTGTCATTCTTTCTCTTCTGTTTTTGTTCCCGCTTTCTTTTTTGGTTCTGTAAAGTGAACTCAGGACCTTCCACTTGCCAGGTAAGTACTTTACCACTGAGCTATAACCCAGGCCCAGGTAACTCCTCAATTTTCTGCAGAAAATATTTCTGTGCCATCATCTTCATACTCAATTATATAATCTTTATGTAGCTAATGTTATCTGCTATTTTGAGCTAGAATATCACGAGTGTTAGAAATGTTTCATTTACTTTTGTAACAGTGGATCCTAGTTTAGTATCTGGCCTGTGCTATGCTCAAGATCACTATCACCAAACTCCTCTGAGATCCTTACAGATAAAGCTTGCTTTTGTCTGTTGTCTCTGCATGGAAACTTCCCAGCATGCCTGAATGGACAACAAGTGGTGCTGGCACACATCATCCAGGCACTAACTCTTAGGAAGCAGATTCAAGTATCAAACTTATACATCTGTCTCTTTCCATTATATATGTATACAGTAACTTCACAAAAAGAAAATCAAGGATGCTAAAATTATAATTCCAAGGGCTGGGCAAATAGCTCAGCAGATTAAAGCACCTGCAAGCAAGCACTGGGGCCAGGGTTTCAATCCCTGGGCATGCTGTGGTCCCACCCCTAGGGGATGCTGAGATGGCAACTGAGACTGGTAATGGTGGCGTGCAACTATAATTCCAGCACTTCGGAGGCTGTAAACTCATAGGTGGATTACTATGAGTTCAATGTAATAGTGAGACTCTTAACACCCTGTGAACCCTTCCCATAAATAAATAAATAAATAAATAACGATTTCACTTGACATTAAAACCTTACATAATCTTTTTTGTGTGTAAAAATAGATGTTGAAAGAACAAAAAATAAGGATTAAAAATTCAGTTGATGTAGATTCCATCTAGGTGATGTTTTCTTTTTCCCTGTGATGACATTTATTTCACTGAATTGTTAACATCCAAATTAATTCAGTTATACAGAATAATTTCATGTCAGTAGGATTTCCACGGATTTCTAGTTTCTGTCTGATTAACACAGAGAAAGGCATTTAATGTCATTTAATGTCAACATCCAAGCTATGTCATTCCACATATACGCAGATACAAACATAATCTAAATTAAGAAGGTTTTCTTACTCTCGAATGAGCTATGTATGGTTTCACAAAAAACTGATATGTACAGGATACTTTATCAAAGATGATTGGATAATAAGGCTTAATTCACCATTTAAATTCCTATGCTGACTATGCTTAGTTTTCTGAGCATACAAAATGTTGCTGCTAATATTCGGAGATTTATTAAAGTGCTCATATCATAGTGAAAATAGAATTCTCGTTCCCCATAATGTTATTATAACCCTCACCAAAAATAATTATAACCCAGGCCCAGGTAACTCCTCAATTTTCTGCAGAAAATTTAAAATTTTTATTAAAAGCAAAAGTGACATGACAGATAGTAATGCGTCACTAGGGTGAAGTCGAAAGGACACTGGGCACCTGGGAATAAACAACTATTAAATCTGTTTTTACCTAGATGAGAGTTGTCTATACTAGGCATTTTGAAAATTGGTCCATAAAATCTTTAGGCAAGAGAAAAAAAAATCAAAATTAGTGTTGAAAAACAGACAACTCCAATAAAGCAAAATAAATTGGGAGTCTGAAGGCCTAAACCCTCATAATATGATACTAGAAATAACTAGCCATGCAATATGAAGTTTTAAATTATCATTTAAAAGTTCTTGACCTAACAGAACCATAAACCACCTAATAAAAATGAGCAGAATGTCTCCATATACATTCCCTCAACTAGTAGATAATTTTGCCATGGAAGTTTCTGACACAAAGGCAATCTTGCAATTACTAAAGCACATGTCAAAGTGAGCAAACACCAGATCAGAAACATAATCATGAAGTTTTCAGTTTCAGATAAACTTTATAAAACTGTTACTATGTTTTAAAAAATAAAATATAAACTTAATAACATCTGTAGAAAATTATAGACTAGAAATCTAGCAATAAAATGCAAAGTTAAAAAGTGAAAAATATAGGAATGAGATATTATTGGAGGAGTTTAATAATTAGACAGAAGTAGAGACCACTGTAAATATGCAAAGAGAGGATAAGGGAGTTAAAAGTATAAGAAGAAAAAATGAGCACATAAGAAAAAATTAATAATGAATTTTAAAAAGTTTACAGAAATTGAATCAGAGCCCCTAGTATATAAAATTAGAACGAACCATTAGTTTAAGATATAACAATGATTATTCCATAAATAACGAAATGTCTCTACCTATACTGAATATACAAAACAAAATACAATTTAATATATTGAAAATCAAATTTATTTACACGTAGACACATCACTGACCTACAGAAACTAGACAAAGATCATAATTTCTTTTTTTTCATAATTTCTAAATTGTCTAGAGAAGCATGATAAATATATTTTTGCAGGAGAAAACCTGAAATCCAAACAGTGGAAAACTATCTTCAAGGTATTGAAAGGAAAATGGTTGTCTACCCAAAATTTTCCATCTAGTTAAACCGTATTTAATGAATGACAGTGAAGTAATTACTTTTTGGCAACTTAAAAGTAAAAGCATTTGTCACTAGGGAACTAACAATAGGAATGACTTACAGTACAATTGAAACGGAATAGAATATAACCTCAGAATGGGACATGATATGCAATATAGGCTTATGAAAAATGGAATGATATCATGTGAATAATTAAACATTGAAGCATATTGTGTCATTTTAGATCTAAAACTAAAATATCTGATGATAATTATAAATAAGATTAAGAGAAAGTAAGTGACTGGGGTCATTTATTATACTTTTAAGAGAAAGATAAAAGCATGATCCCTCTTAATATACACGAATTATTTTAATTATATAATACATAAACGCTTTCAAATTAGCCAAAGAAGCAGCAAAAAAATTAAAACATTAAATCTCATCATTGGTTAAACCCAGTGAATAGACACTTTGTTCCTATTTCTTTTACTAAAAGCAGTTACAATTTCTGAGGATTTTATTAAAAGGGCCATCAGAAGATTGTGATAGGTGAAGAAGCAAAGGCTGACCCCTGATATCTTTAGAATGACAAGGTAATGAGGTTTCTTTTTTTTGCTTTCTGCTTACTTCTCATATCCAAAACTAAAGAAGTCAACAAGCTAGAAATATTATATGATTTTTTAAGTCACCAAAAATGTGATTCTACAAAAATAAATAGATAACTAACTAACTAAATAAATAAATACCATAAAAGAGGCTGTAAAGCAAGATATAAATCATTTAGATAATAATCACCTTCCTTCACTTAAATATCACTAGTACATTGCAGTCACATGTTTGCTCATGGCAGCAAAGGATAGATCGATTTCAACTGTCCCACTCCTCCCCACCAGAAGTGTAATGTGAGAGAAAGGCAGGTGAAGCTGGTACTTTGATGCTCTGCAGCGATAGCAACACCTTTCCCTCAACAGTACATAAGAAGCCTGGCTTCTCACCTATAACCGGTGAGGTTCCTTTGTCCTGCTTGCAAGGGTGGCATTAGAGAATGCCCAGTAGAGGGTCAAATTTTTCATCTCCATTAGGCAGTGCTGAGAACCCGTCCCGCAAGGATGTCTGTGAGGCCCTGGAGGTAAAGTAGTAACAAAGTGATCCTTCTCCCAGCCAAGACCTGTTGGTATAGGTGTACTGGGGAGCCTGGCCTGCTCTCTGTCTCTCCCAGATACCAAGAGAACACTTCTACCATATAATGCTGTGATGTATATTCTGATTTCCCAGATGGATGTACTTAAAGAGTTCTGATACAAAAGAATATTCAAGTAAAACCCAAATACTTATAAATGATACAAAAAATAAGATACAATGGATAATTACTCATTATATCCAGAATTTCAAGTGAGAAAAATAATCAAAAAATACCAATCTTCAGATGGAGGGACTGGGTTCAGTCCCTGATATGCCATGCTAGCCCTTCCTTGGGGCATGCTGATACTATGAATGAGGCAGGGTGCGGTGAACACCTATAATTCCAGTGCTTGGGAGACTGAAAACAGGAGGATCACTGCTAGTCAGATCTGTAAAGTGAGACCCTGCAGGCCCTTTCCTAAATACATAAAAAATGAACAAACTTAATGCTTAAAATCAAGAACTGAGAGGAATAATAACTTGATTAACAATATAAATTATCCAATTAGAATAGAGGGAGAATATATGCAGTTAATTTTCAACACATTTTCAAGAATTTGAGGGATTATAACACAAATATACCATCCATATCTTTAAAGTCATTAAAACAGAATATAAAACTATATGAGAGTAAAAGTAGTGAAAATTTGTTCAAACCTTCCCAAGCCTAAAAATCTATAGATTCAAGAAGTAGAATCTCAAAGGTATCAACGACAAGAAAGAAATATCTTAACAAGACTTGTGGAAAAAAATAAAGTGAAAATATCTTTAATGTAGGGAGACAAATGCCACCATGCACATAAGAGAATAAATTCAAATGTCAGGCTATTTGCATGAGAAACCAGGTATATTAGAAGGAAGAGGAATAAGAATTTTGAAGTTCTGGACAAAAGTTAACATAAAACTGTAACTTGGATGTTATATGAAATAAGAATGCCCTTCAGGAATAAAAGGGAAAAAAAGATACTCTAAGATAAACCAAGGGCAGGGCTGTGGTGGCACTTGCCTGTAATCCCAGCACTTCGGAGGCTGAGCCAGGAGGATCAGTGTGAGTTCGAGACCAACCTGGGCTACAGAATTGAGCTCAAGGCCAGACTGAACAGCATAGCAAAACCCTGTCTTAGAAAGACAAAAAAAAAAAAAAGAAAAAAAAAAAAAAAAAAAAAAAAAAAAAAAAAAAAAAAAAAAAAAAAAAAAAAAAAAAAAAAAAAAAAAAAAAAAAAAAAAAAAAAAGGACGAAGCAAAGCCAAGAGAATCTGTCACAACACACACAACTTACTAAGATGCTAAACGTAGTTTTTCACATAGAATGAAATGAAGAAAAAGACATTTTGGGACAGCAGGATGATGTAATAGTGGAACATAAAGCTATGTGAAAAGAAGTATTTTTCTTGAGTTTTCTAAATTAATGTTGATTTCTAGAACAAAATCTCTAATATATCTCTCTTTAAAGTAAACTATTTGTTAATTTATCCACAAAACAAAACTAAAAAGTCTCAGATAATATGATGCATTAGTATATAAACACTTCATGTGTTGTCCAAACATATAAATATGTAATTTCAAATATTCATCATTTGTTTATAATGAAAACATTCCGATTTCATCTTGTGCTTTTGAAATATACAGAATATTATTACTACAGTTAATCTACCATCCATTACCACAATATCTCTTCCTTTTTCTATTTAATTATAACTTGGTATCCATAAATTAACTGTCTTCATCTGACTCCCCACCTTTGGTTTTCTGTTTGTGGTAACTAACACTACACTTTCAACTTCTGTGAAATTAATATTTTCTATTTCATTATGATTAATTGGATAATGGCCCCTCAAATATCCATAGACCTTCTCAATTAAATATTTTTTCTTATAAATATAACTAATGAATTTCAGAGTTTGACTTTTAGGGAGAGATAGTCAGTTTTTCTATGATAAATCTATCTAACCAATGTGCACTTAAAAATATGTTGGAAGGATGTTACAAAAATCTATGAATTCTGTAGTTATGTTAAGAAATTGAAAGAATATTTTGTAATGTGATGATAATAAGAGGCCTGGTGGCTCTTGTTCAAGTGTTTACAATATAATAGACTAGTATTTTGACTGTGACATGAAGAACATAGTACCACCAGAAATGCAAACATTTATCTATCATCAGAAGCAACCTGCCTCATTGAATTCCATTTTTTGGAAACATATTTGGAGAAATAGTGTGCATCGTAGAGATAAATGATTCATGGAGGGCTTTTATAAGTTTATTACTTGGGTTGTCTGTTTTTGTTCTGGTATAATATGTATAATTTGAAGAAAGAAAAAAATGGAAAACCATTATTTTTAAGCTTTATTTTTATTGTATGTATATAACTCATGATTCAATATTTATTTTTGTTTTCTCACTAAGATAGAAGTAATACTATTTCAAAATTTTCTCTCAGAATTCTAACCTTAAAATTCTTATTCTGGAAAACTGAAACCTCATACTATGTGCAAGTGAAATGAAATCATAAGGAATCAGTATCTAAAACTAATTCTCAATTGAGAGTCTGCAGAGGATGTCAAGCATGTTTCTTTTCTATATATTTCTTTTGTTTTTCTCTGCTACAAAAAAATAAACAGCATGATTTAAAAAGCAAACACTGTCCAGTGAAACTCACTATCATGGCTTGCTGTGACCCACATTTCAATAATTCTAAGAGCTCCAGTAAAATTGTGGGAACAGGCATCCATCTCCTTTGTTCTCAATCCAACTCTCATGTAGCTGCTTCTACTTATCCAATTCCCCTTAATAAACACTAGCCAGAGTTATCCCATAGAAATGAAGAATATATTATATTCCAGGATGCAACATCAAAGTGAATTACCAGGTCTGCTGCTTTATGTGAAATCTTTATTTCAAATGGGGGAAGGAAGTCATGAAGAAAAATAAGAAGATATTAATGTTCACATTAAAAATTTGATCCCCAGGGGCTTTCAGAGTTAGCTCAATAGTTTAAGTGCTTGCACTAGCAATCCCAGTCGGGCACAGGGGATGGAGGCTGGATTCAAGACTCACCCTTAAGGCAGCCTGAGGCAACCAAAAAAATTGATTCCCATATACATAAATATATATATGAAAACACTGAAATGTACCCAAGGTAAATTAAATCTCTCTTTTGGCATACGAGTTGCTTACCAATTCCATGCTACCTTGTTTGATGACAGTCTTGAAGAAAGACATATAAAAAGAAAAATATGTTATATGGACTACATACATTGAAAAACCTCAACAAATGCTTATTTGTTTAAACTTTGTTACTAGGGTATGTCAGGGATATTTTAAGTAAAGTCTAATTTTTTCAGACACATCATGTACATGGCTTCTTTTTCTAACTTCTTTCCAGTTTTTTCATGTGGGCAAAATTTGATGTGCCAATAATGAAATTGAGCTCAGTGAAATAAATTATATGAACTTCAATCAAATGGAAATATACAAACTTGACAATCAGATACCTTGCCTTTCTTTCAATGTACATTATATACATTCAAACACAATTTATCAAACTCCCATGCAGAAACCGAATTATTTGGATAAGAAAATTAGAGTTTATGTTAGTCATATAATAATAAAAAAAAATCTGCACAAGTAAAAGATAACAGAATTATAACTGTCTTCTAATTAGAGATTATTTTATGTCAAATTACTCTTCATATTATTAGAAGACAGTTATAGGCTACCTGTTTCTGTTATCTTCTACTTGTGCAGATTTTTTTGACTCCATTGAGTCAAAATGTATTATAGAAATTTTCCAATTCTACAAATATGACTCAGTTTACAATAACAAGTCATCAAACCAGATAACATAAACCTGAACAAAAGCTAAAAACTATTTTCAATGTGTAAGTTACTAAATATCAAACCTTAAAGCAATGTTCAAAATATTTCCTAAGACATAAAGACCAAAAGTCAGGACTGTTTCAAAATTATAAACCTAATCGGGGCTGGCCAAATAGTTCAATGGATTAAAGCACCTGAAAATAGGCACAAGGGGCAGGAGTTCAATCCCTGGGACCGCTGTGCTGGCCCCACTCCCGGAGGAAGGCCAAGGCAACAATTAAGACTGGTAATGATGGTATGCAACTGCAATTCTAGCTCTCGGGAGGCTGCAAACAAGTCATCACTATGAGTCCCACCTAGCAGTGAGACACTGAATACTCTGTAGACAATCCCCTAAAATACTATATATATATATATATATATATATATATATATATATATATACTATATATATACTATATATATAGTATATATATACTATATATATAGTATATATATAGTATATATATATATATATATATATAGTATATATAGTATATATACTATATATATATATATATATATATATATATATATATATATATATACAGAACACAACCTAGAAAGATAAAGACATGAGGAATGAGTGAAGCTGACAAATAGAAGGGAATAAAGCCTAATAAAACATGATTTCTACAAAGAGGTAGGGAAGCACAGTGGAGAAGCAGTGTCGAAAGACAGTAACTAAGGACTCCTAGAATTAAGGACAAACCAAATTCAGAAATCCTAATAGATTATAAGCAATATAGATAGAAAATACTACTTAGGTACAAATGAACAAATTGCATATGACAGTGTAAAAAAGAAAAAGGAAATAATGACAGCAACATCAACAGAGAAGAAAATTAATTAGGCTGACAAAAGAAATTAGGAAGATATCATTTAGTCTAAAATTAGACCACAGAATAAGAGTAAAACAAAATGATGAGGAAATATAGTCACTTTCTCTAGAGAAAACAGTTATACTTTTTTTTTTTGCAAAACAATCAAACTAATCCAACCTAAAAGTCAAGAAAAAGGTTAAATAATTCAAATCTAAAATTAAAAAGAATTTTTCTTCAAGAAACTATCACCAATACAATTTCTGTAGCTATCTGTCAAAAGGAATAAAAAACAATCCAAAGAAGGATCATAGCTATAGTAAATAGACAATAATGCATCAAAGTTGATTGTTGTATAAAATAATACTAATAATATTGACTAATGTTGAAAATTAAAATTGTAAAACTAATGATTATTATCATTAATATCCACAGTAAGAAGAGATTTGTTCAGAATTAACACAGTTTTATACTCCCAATTAGAAAGGAACATACAATAATTTTAAAGTTACATCTTGTTATGTTTGGCTATTAATATACACGTATAGAAGAAAAATTTTTAAAAGCTTTTGAAAAAGAATGAGAAAATAAAAAAATAAATGGTAGAATATATAAATAAATATACATTAGAGCAGTAAGTATAAATAGGTTATATTAATGTCTTAAGGAGATTGTAAGAAACAATTAGAAATAATTTCAATATTAAACTATTAGCAAAGCAAATAATAAAACATAAGGACAGCTTATAATCTCAGCTCTGTGGGAGGCTATGAGTTTAATCCACATAGTGAGACCCTGTAGACCCTTACTAAAAAAATTAAATAAAAAAAATAACACATAAGGACAAATGAAGGGTAGTGAGAAGAATAAAGGAAAAGAAAATAGTAGGAGGGCTGGTAAGATTGCTCAGTGGGCTAAGCACTTTCCTAGCAAGTGCAAGGATCCAGTTTGATACCCAGTACCATGTGCCTTGCCTATCCCAGAACCACATCGTGTGCTGAACCAGCCACAAAGCTGGGCGTGGTCGTGGTGCACACCTGTAATCTCAATGTTGGGGAGACTGAGACACTATGATTACTAGGAATTTAAACTGTGTAGTGAGACACTGTATCAAATAAATAAATATTTTGGTAAATATATAAATAAATATTGAATGAAAGAAAGAAAAATAACAAAGGAAGGAAAGAAGAAAGAAAGAAAATGCTAGGAAAATGTTAAACAAAATAAAGTTGAGGCAACTGTTACTTTCAGATGAAACAGACTTCAAGATATATCATTAATTATTTAACTAACTACATTTATCTGAAAATATATGTACTAAGAAGGAATGGTATTTCTAAACTTCTGTGTGTCCACTAAGACACCTTAAAGTATATTATTTCGTGAATATGGTACCTAGGTTTGGTCTTGTCTGCAGTTTCCCAAATGAGTGGAGAGAGAGAGCTAAAAGAGACAAAAGGTATTATTTCAGGGCTCCAGGAAGATCAAAACCCTCTTACAGAACTGGAGATTCTCTAGGGGCTAGTTCCAAAATCTTCTCAGGGGAGCCTGTATTTATGTAGACATCAGAACAATATAAAAGAACACTCAAGAAGGTTGGGAACTGCTACTAGACTTCCCAAATAAGGTACCATGTTAATTTAGAGAGCTATGTTAACTCCAGGAGAGTTTCCACCCAGGCGTGAGATGCCTAAGTCTAGTCTTCACCTAGATGAGGTTGGAACTAAGTGTCCTTAGGTGCGATTTTTTTTTCCTTATACATAGGGGTTTCCCTGCTTCACATCACAGATCTGAGTAAGGACCAGTGACTCACAGAGGTTCATGTACTGTGAGTCCACTGCCCATGTCCAGCCACAAGGCAGAGGCCTTGGACAGACTCACAAGAAAACACAGAAAGTCTATTGGCAATTTCAAGTCCTGCTCAGAGACTGCTTCACAGGGGTCTTCATCAAGAATTCACATTATTTTAAGTAGCAATCAATCAAATATCCTTCATAAGGATATATTTAACATAGTTCTTTCAGTAATTATAGAAAAGTAAAGCAAAATTCATATAAATAGAATGTTTCAGCAACATTACTGATCAATTTGAATTAATATTTCAAGGTCATCCTGCCAGATAGAATGAATCTTTTTTTTTAACTTTTTAAGATAGGCTTTCACAATTTCTTACTTGGGAAATATGTTTTACACCACAGTACATCTAAATTCTTGAAGCTTTGTATTTCTCCTATTTTCCTTATTTTATCTTGGATAAAATCATGGGCTGAGCATTTTCTCTTTTTGGCATTATTTATTTGCTTTGAGACAACAAATTTGCTTTCACAGCAACATCAACAGAGGAGAAAATTAATTAGTCTGACAAATGAAATTAGAAAGCTATCATTTAGTCTAAAATCAGACCATGTAATGAGAGCAAAACAAAGTAATGAGGACATATAGTCACTTTCTCTGGAGAAAACAGTTATAATTTTTTTTTTGCAAAACAATAAAGCTAATACAACCAAAAAGTCAAGAAAGAGGTACTTTTTGGTGATGGTATCATGCTACATTTTTATCACAAATCCATGAAATCTTATCCTCTACTAAGACATAATGAAGTTAATCTTTCTTATTTTCTTCTAGAAAAGTAAAAATTATCATACTAATTGCTTAATCTTTCTGAGTTTCATGCTTGTATAATATTCTCTTTCATTCTTTTTACTATGTATTTGTCTCTCCTCTCTTCCTCCTTTGATCTCTCTCTTTTGCCCCTTCCTTCTGTCCATCTCTCCTATTCACACACAATTTACTGAATACTTTCATGGGCTTTTTTTTCCTTTGTTCTCAAGAAAGATTTTCCCAAGACTCTAGTCAGCCTAGTCACTGATTTCTGTTAAACAGAGATATGTGAAGAGATGTGTGTAGATTTGTGGGTACTGATGGGCCTCCCCACAATACAAAATTGAATTATGCATGACCTCACAGATTTCAGCATCTGTAGGATTTTCCTGTAGGGCTTTGAGCTTGTAAAAAACATTACATTGGGCAAAGACAAATGAAGACTTCATTTACTGCAGAAGTCATTTGTGACTATTGTAATAGTAATGATTCGACTGAACTTCTGTACAACTGTTGGAGACAATTTCCACGGCATCAGTTATCACAGACTCCCTGTAGTGAGTTCCCAGTCTCCTGCCAAATGTTATACTGCATTCTAGGAAGAAAGAGTGAAATATAAATTAGGGATACAGCAGGCATATGGGGTGACTAATTATTCATGAGGAGCAGAAGGCCATGAGCAACCAAGAACCTTAGTGTTCATTGAAATGCATCTGAGTCAAGAACAGTGGTGAAGGGCAGTGTGTATTTCTGGGAGGAGCAGTGCCCATTATGGTGGGCTGATAGGAAGAAAGGATATTCCTGCCAGGTGGAGGAGCAAGACAAAGTAAGGAGGCAGTGAGCAAGTTTCAGTATGCCTTGCTGCCATAGCATCTTTAGCAGGTTTTGTCTTTCCTTATGCTGCCATGCAGGGCTAGCCCTAAGGCTTCTAGCTGTGACCAGAAAAGAACAGAGAAGGTCAAAGTTCCAAGATGACTAAAAAGGCGGAGACAAGGACATACTTGGACATCTCCTAGACTCAATTAGTAATTTGTTGTCCTTCACATAAAATAAAAGCTCGTAGAATTTCTAAGCCCTAGTGTAAGCTAGTGGACAAGAACAGAGAACACTGGGGCAAGCTTCTTTTTTTTTTTTTTTTTTTTTTGTCTTTTTGAGACAGGGTCTCGCTATGCAGTTGAGGCTGGTCCTGAGCTCACTTTTGTAGCCCAGGCTGGTCTCGAACTCGCACCAATCCTCCTGCCTCAGCCTCCCGAGTGCTGGGATTACAGGCGTGCGCCACCACGCCCGGCTTGGGGCAAGCTTCTTGATGTGATTAGATTAGCAACCTGCATTTGGTAAAAGGCCCCGGGAAAGTTATACTCCCAGCTCCCTGGAGAGACTAGGAGACAGGGATCCTAACTCCTTCACAGATTACATTTCAAGGATTGGCTCCAGTCCTTGAATAAGACATTTTGCAGTTCAGACTCACTGAGCTAGACTTCCCTACTATGCTGTAGGTTAGAGTTTAGCCTCTCTTGCCAGCTTCATCACTGCTTATTCCCTTTCATATATTCTTCCCAAACTGGCTGAGTCTTTTCTACTGTTGTCTCATTACTCACATTTTTTTTTGTATATAACATTCACAGTTGTTATTCTTACATTTCTTCATTTCAAATTAGTGGTTTAAGCACAAAAATAATTACATGTCATAAACTTACAGTGATAAAATATAAACTTAAACACTGAGACTTCCAACTTCAATCGAGGTACATTGACTACTATCTACAATACATGAGGAGAAGACTAGAGCAGGAATATTGTATCATACCCCAGAAATTCTACCTTTCCAATGAAGACTGCCTAAATGGATAAGCAGCAAGCTTAAAGACGGGCACAGCATACTGAGTTTGTTACTGATGATAACAGGAGTGCAATGTGCTGAAGGGCATTCTTTTTGTCTTGTCTTTTAGAAAACAATCCTTTAAGTCATACTTCCTCATTATGCCTTGCAGTAGATGAACATCAGACAAAACCAGGTCTGTAAGAGAGAAAATTAAGAGTCTAATTATTTTGAAGAAAACTATTGAAAATATTTCAAATGGCAAAATTAAATCTCAGAAATTATTCAGAAGCAAAAATCTGTGAGAAGGAATACAATTAAGAATCTGCTTAGCTTTTCTAGAAAAGTGCAGAAAAGTTCGAAATGAGTAAAACTCTTCAAATAAACTGTCTTTACACAAAAAAAGAAAACTAGTCTACAAATTCAATGTACTTTTAAGTTATTGGCAAAGCTAGTAGTCTGCTAGTAGCCTGACCCTACTTATACTATTAAAACCATTGGAGTTTATAGGCTTCTGCTCCCAGGTAGCCCTGTAGACACTGCTTCACACTTCTATAATGCAGGTTTGTATTACTGACCTCTACACATGTGGTAGATGGTAAAATGTGTCAACTTGAGATATGAGGAGCTTGGTTGGTTGGATCCAGAAGCCTGGCTGGATGTGCTCCTCTATTCCAGGCGCTGGCACTTGGGAGACCCTGCTCTAGGCCAGGGAGGATGTGTCCCAGAGTGACTCAGCACAAAAAGGGTATATGAAAGACTTGAGGGAGACTTCTGTACCCTGCTTCCTTGGAAAAGTCTCAGTTTTACCACTTCGCAGCCATGCCACTTTGAAGGAGCTCTGATCTTCATGGTGGAACTGCAGTCTCTGCAGTCAGCATTGAGGAAGGGAGAGAGGCTTGATAGAAGTCACAACTGCTGCTCCATCCTCTGCTCTCTGTTGTTCTTCTGCCTTGGAGCCAGCCAAGTATGGACTGAAACCTCCACTAACTGTGAGCTAAATAAACCTTTCCTAATTTCATTTTTGGAGTTAGTTGTTTGTCTCAACAATAAGAGAAGTATAACTAAGACAATACATTTTAGAAATCTAGCCTTAGCCAGGTGTGGTGGCGCACGCCTGTAATCCCAGCACTTGGAAGGCTGAGGCAGGAGAATCAATGTGAGTTCAAGACCAGCCTGGGCCACAAAAGTGAGTTCAAGTGAGTGAACTGCATAGTGAGAGCTTGTCTCAAAAAGACAAAAAAAAAAAAAAAAAAAAAAAAATCTAGCCTTCTATACTGAGGAGAATTTGCATGTATCCAACAGCTCACTCTGGAGTAACAACACAGTCAAAGCTCTGCTTTTCTTACTGTAGATGCTGACCAACCCATACACAGCTGAAGCCTAAGGACACCACTCACATCATTCACAGGATTGTTCCATACCTAGTCCTATTTATTTATTTATTTATTTATTTATTTATTTATTCTCCTCAGGCTGCTTACCCCTATCCTTCATTCCCTGTCCCCTACTAGCTGTGGGTTTTGCCTTAAACTCTATGGGTGCTTGCCCCAAGAAAAAAGTACAATCAATCAAACAAGATTTGATAAGCATCCAAGGTACATTAGACACTCTCTCAGATCAGATTAATGCTCTCGCTATCTTGCTAAAGTTACAGAACAGACAGATCTAGATTATGTCTCTTCCTAAAAACAAGTTAGGGCTGTAGAGATAGTTTAGCAGCTTAAGTACCTGTCTGGCAAATGCAAGGTCTTGACTTTAATTCCTAGCACTACAAAGATAAAATAATAATAAAAACATTTAAAAAGCAAATTTCAAAAACAACAACTCTGTAATAAGACAATTTTAGTGACCTCAGTTAGGGCCCATCTTGGAACCACTGGGAGCCCCATTGTTATTGCTTCTAGTTGGGCCTTATCTCAAAAGATCACATGTAACATGCAGAGCAAAGACTGGGTCGTGAAATGAAAAGAGGGGTGAATTGCAGCAAAAGATCCACCACCCTGTATACTTCAGCTTGCTCATTGCCTAGGTTATAGCTTTGGTTAAAATTTCTGTCACCTTTGATTCTTAGAATTGGCTGGTCACTCTGTTGCATAGCTGGTCATCATGATGCATATCATAAGAACCAATCCCCAGTTGAGAAGCCATTCAGTGTCTGTACTTCCTGTTTGCTTATTCCATATAAGCCCAAGACCAGCAGAGATCATGCCTGATATTCTGGAAATTCTCCCAATCAGCACCGGCCTCCAAATCCTGGGTGTCTTTTCAGGGTTTCTGTGCATCATAAAAACACAACAAATATGAACAATAGCGCGTAGACACTGCTTCACACATATATAACACAGGTTTGTATTAGCTGCATCTATAGGTGTGGTAGTTGATACAATGTGTCAACTTGAGATGTGAGAAGCCTGGCTGGATCTGCCCGTCTATTCCAGGCACTGGGGCTTGGGAGACCCTGTCCTAGGCCAGGGAGGATGTGCTAGAGTGACTCAGCACAAAAGTATATATGAAAAACTGAGGAAGGGTCAACTATATGAATAAGGTGGAGGATGCAAAACTTAACTACAAAATCAAATAATATTTATTCATGATTTCTTATAAACTTAAAATGAATTCATGAATCTGATGTTGGCAAAGATAAAACTGACTTGAAAAGTTGGAGGATGTGATACAACTTGAATTCAAAAAGTGCAGTTATGCTTTGTGAAAAGGGGAGATGTTTCTGTTATGCTCAATATTTGTTATGGAAATGACGATCTGGGCCACTAGAAGTGTAAGTAAACAGAATGTGTGAATCCTCAGGCGAAGACAGGGTGGCACAATATTCAACCAGAATGCTGAAGGAACCGACATATGGGGAAAAGCAGACAAGTATCATTTGATTAGTTTTCCTACAAATCTTGTCAGATTTCCTTTATGAATTTGACAAAAGGGAGAACTGGATCTTTATTTCTTTCATCATGATTTGTTTACATCACACTGGCATCATATTATTCTAATTTCTTCATTAATCAAACACTTGAATTTGAACAGTAAGAGATGAATTTATGACCAAATTTTTAAAATAATTCTACTTTAAAAAGTCTGAAGTTGAGGGCTTTTTTTTTTTTTTGAAAAGTCAGGAAGCTCTGCCCAAAGTAAGTGATCAGAACAGCACTGTCTTGGAAACTTTTTTTTTTCCACTGCTCTTTCATGTGGGTCTTGATTTTCAGGGTTCCAAACACAAGCCCATTTATTAGAATAAAGGACCCATAAGCATTTGATTTGGTTAATGGTCTTCTAAAGGCTTATTTTAACTTTCATTGAGAGCTGTAATTATTTTGTGAAAAATGGATACCCGTAGAGGCTACTAATGGGGTGTTTCTGTGGATAAATGTGAACAGCCCTTGAGTCAGACACCTTGGGTTATGGGTCACTTAGGATGACTTTGGCTGTAGTTCAAATGACATCAATAAAATGAAATGTGTTTTCTCTTAAAGAAAAAAAAAATGCCTCAGGTGGGTGACTCTAAGTTTATTCATTCCTACAGCTAATAATGGTGATCTTCGAGACTCACATGTGTTCTATCTGCTCTGTTATCCCCAGATAATTGATAAATTGTCATCATCCAAGAATACAAAATTGTTACCACACCTATTATCATATGCAGAAACTATAATAAAGGTGGAAGCAACAGAAAAGGGCATTTTTTTTCAGAATTTCTGTATCTGTTTGTTTTTGGGTTTGAGGGAAATTTTTGTTTTGTTTTATTGTGTATGTGTGTGTGTGTGTGTGTGTGTGTGTGTGTGTGTGTTTGCTTATTTATTTATTTGTTGGGTGGCATGGTAGACTCTTAGACCACTGGGATATCTCTCCTGCCTCAGTTTTAAACTTTAACCCAAGGTCTCCTTCCATGGCCTTAACTGAGGAGCTGGAATTCCTGGTGTGTGCCACCATGCCCAACTCAAATGTCAAGATTTTATACATAGAAAGATGACATAGATGTCATCTATCCTATGTACTTCATCCAAATGATGTTCTAACCTATAAATAAGAATGAACTTACTGAAAAAGAAATAGAGACAATAGTCCTATGTGGTATAGCAACAAATTTTGAGAAATAAACTAACCAAGGAAATGAAATATCACTACAGAAAAATATAAAACAGCATAGAAAGAAACTACAGAAAACAGAAAAACTGAAAAACAATGTCAGAATGATGATGTCATCAAAAGGCATCTACAGCTGCAATGAATTCCCATCAAAATACCAATAATTGTTTTGGACATAGAAAATACAATATTGAAATTCATTTGGAAGCACCAAAGACCAAGGGCAGAGAAGTCATTATTAGAACAATAAGTGCTGACAGCATTACAATATCTAACATTAGAATGTATTAAATAAGTACAATAACAAAAATAGAATGACTCATAAAATCAAACATGATGCAGCAATTCTACAAATATTTAACTATCCAAAGTAGATAATATTACTTCACCAAAAAAGCTTGCACTGTTATGTTTCTAGCACCACTGTTCTATATAGCTGAAAGATTAAATTAGCTCAGATGCCCTTCAATGGATGGTTGGATAAACAATATATTTGGCCAGAAAAGAGCATGTGATCCTTCCATTTTTAGCCATGTAAGCAGAACAAAACATTACCATAATACATAAAATAGGCAAGGCTGTCTGTCTTCCTTACTTCTACAAACTATTCAGGCAATGTTACAAAAGAACAGAATGGAATGGAGCAACATTCTCTACAGATAGGTAAGGACAGAGAAAACAGAATAAAAAGAAATTCATAAAGAATACGAAGCAGAGTGGAGGAATTCTGATTTTTTGTTTAGCGCAATGGATAGTAAGGAGTCAGAATGTATTTATACATCAAAAACTATAAGAGTTAAAAAGCATAAATGTTACTAGTATTTGAAGAACTTGAAATACTTATTAGTTCGTCGTGATTATCACACTCTGATATATGTGCCAAAACATTACACTCCTAGAATTCTCAGAATTCTGGTAAAGCACTCATTTGACACATTAAGATCATTTAGATAGCTGCCAATTCATTTCCACAATTTGGCTCATCTCGCTTTGTTTTCCTTCTTTTTTCATCAAATAAATATTATTCACATTTTCAGAATAAACACACTTCCAACTACTTTACATTTGGGAAAGAAACAAGGCTGACAGTGAAATAGCCAGCACCCAGTGAGCTATTCAACTCATAAGTCATCCTCTCTCCTTCACTCCAAAATTGCAGTCTATTAAGAGGTTTATTGAATTCACTGAATTGTGTGATTTAAGAATCAGACCTGCTCTTCAGACAACCACTGCCTATAGTCTGCTGTCACTGCATAGTGAATATTTAGTAAAAACTGCCAAAGAGAGAAATGATCTCATTCATTTCCCTAATCTCTTTCTTCTTCTACTCACCTACTTTTCCTTTTTTGAATACGGTTACTTGCTGTTACTTCCAGAAGAACAGATTGGAACAGTCATTTTGTTTCTTAAATTCACAATCCTATGAAATGTTACCCTCTACATGCACATAAAATGCATATTTAAATGTACTAAATGTGTGTATTTAAAAATTATCTAAAAATTTTTAATAACAAGCATTTTTGTTTTTAATTCTTACACAACTATCATAACATAACTAAAAGTAATTGATGATGCATTTCTCAATTAAAAATATTTTATTTTATTCAAAAAGTCAATTGAGATTAATAGTATAAAAACAATCTGATGGCCGTGCATAAATGATGAGAGATCTTTTTGGTTCTTCGGTTTTCCATTTCTGGATCATTTATAGCTGTCTGTTTATGTATGGCATTATATTCATATTCTGTCTATTGGCTTGAAGTGCTATTACACTTCTAAGTTATTATTTCAATCTATATTTCACATAAGTGACCTGGTAGAAGGATGTAATAAAAGTGTACATTGTGATGTTAAGTCATCACATGTACTTTGTGATGGTAAGTCCACTCATGCCACTACAGGAAGTACAGTGTCAGCACTTTTGTTTCCATTACACACATTTGTTTAGGAATTATATACAGATCCATAATGAAGACAATTGGTTATGAACGAAGTTTCAGCCAATTGCGTGTGTGGCGCGGGTTGTATGCCAGTTTACAGGTATTCTTTGCTCTATCACAAGAAAGCCTTAGACAAGTCAACCATAGAAATATGGAAAAAAATATGGAGAAGACATAAATATCTGAGGCTATATGGCAGACGGATTTGCTTGCTTTTCTTCCTTTTTACTGCCACACTTGGGAAAGTAATTGAATTGTAGTGGTGAAAAACCTGCACTTTGATGATATTTTCTCATGAAAAATTTTTTTGAATGGCCAGCCAGATAGCTCAGCAGACTAGAGTCTCGGCTTAGGTAGAGCCCAGTGGCCGATTGGATCCGTAGGATGCTGTGCTGGCCCTGCCCGTGGGACCCATTGGGACCATGATTGAGACTGGGCATGGTAGCGCACTCCTGTAATCCCATACTTTGGGAGGCTGAAAACAGGAGAATCACTACTAATCTGATTACGTAGTGAGGTCCTGTTAACCCTGTAGACCCAGTCCTAAATACAGAAAAAAGAAAAAAAAGTTTGAATGAGACTCAGGAAAATAGAAATGACAGATTCCCAAGCATAGATAAAGGACTATCTTACAAATAAAGGAAAGAAAATTTCAGAAGTCCATTGGATAGGCGTAAAATACAGATTATTTTCTAAATAACTATTTTAATTCAAAACTTGAGGTATGATCTGCAAATACAGTGTATGTTTAAAATTATTAAAACACTTTAATACAGTAAAGTTCACAATCTTCCTTAAAATATTCCCTTCTCTACTGACACACTGATCCCATTGTACTTATAGTTTTCTGAAGTAGAGCTGAAAGTCCTCTTTCATGATTACTTTTGCTTGCATTGCCCTGATTGTCTCAACGACTGCACCAACTCAAAGTATTAACTTATTCAGTTGATTTTAATCTTTTAGAATGATGAGATGACCCATAGCGCCAGATTGGCTGGGTAAAATGGATGAGAATGCACAGAATGCTTCTATTTGACAGAAATCCCTGTGTCAGAAGAAATGTGTGGCAATAACATTGTTGTGCTGGATGATGAAATTGTTTCTGTATTTCTCAGGCCATATTCTATTCACACCACTTCTTAAATGCCCTTATAAGGCTTTGAAATATCAACATTCCCTTCCAGTATATGCATTTATGTGAAGGACATTAATACTTGCTGGTAAAGAGGAAAAAAATAGTCATCTTTAAAGAATAAAATATATTCCAAGAAATACACACTTCCAATAATCTAATCTAATCTATCTATCTATCTATCTATCTATCTATCTATCTATCTATCTATGAAGATCTACAGGTTCTTGCTACTTAGATTGGACTTGAATTGATCTTCCTGCTGACAGCCTCACAAGAGCTGGGATTACAGGTGCACACCACCACGCTCTGCCTCAATTATCATCTCAGTGCGCTCTGAGGGTGGGGACAGCATGGCAGGATGGAGATTGAACCCTGGCATCTGCCCTCTGCCCAAGCAGGCACTTTAGTCTGCTAAGCTTTCTGGCTGGCCCCAGAATATGAGTTAGGATTTCCCAGGCTACAACTTGGAAACCAGTGTTAAGCAGGCAGAGGACAAATCAAATAGGAAATACAGAAATGTTAGAAAATGAAAGAGTATTCAAAGATCCAAGAGGCCAGGGACAAGCAGGAAAAGAGTAAGGAGGAAAACGCAAGGTAAGACTGGTAAGAGAAGCAAGGCCTTGTGAATCACTCAGAGTCTAAGAAATAATAGCAAGGATTTTGAATGTTATTTAAAAATAGTGGAAAACAGCTCAAGAATGGTAAGAATATGACACGATCAAATTTGCTTTAGAAACATCATCTTTTAAAAAATATATATTTAGTAAGGGTCTTTGCAAAGATTCTCAACCTGTGGGTCATGACCCCAGTGGGGGTCAAACAACCAAAACACAGGGATTGCCTAAAGCCATTCCAAATCATAACTGTAGCAAAATTACAGTTTTGAAGTAGCCACCAAAATTATTTTTTTGTTTGGGGTCACCGCAACATGAGGAACTGTGTTGTGGCGTCACAGCATTAGAAAGTTTGACAACTATTGGTCTACAGAACCTCATTACATAGATCAGAGTCATAGTGATCCTCTTGTTCTCAGCCTCCCAGATGCTAGGAATACACCAACGCCCGTCTCATTCACTGTCTCAGTGCACCCTAACGGAAGGACCAGCATGGCACACCAGTGATTGAACCCTGGTCCCTGAATCTGCATAAGCAGGTGATTTAATCCTCTAAGCTATCTGGCTGGCCCAAGAACACCATCTTAAAGAGGTGAATCTATCAGGAATGGGTTAGTAAAGACTAAGAAGATTTGAGGCAAGACAAATTTAGAAATCGTTCAAGCAATGAAGATGAGGAATGATGATTAATTTAGAATTCAGGCTTATAAAAAGATAGAAGTCATTGGAAGCTTGAAATGATTCATGAATATGAAAACATATTGCTCATTAAAATTTTACTTGGGAAAAATTAATAGTATTTTGAAAAACAATGACAAGTAAAGTTAGGATATTCAGAATATTTGGAGACAAATTCAAAAGGAATTAACAACTGACAGAAATATTTGGAGTGAAATTGTAACAGATCAATCATTAGGGAATCTAAGAGATAAAACTGACCAAATGAAATAGGAAAAAGTGAAACTAATAAATAAGATGACATATGCATGTCAGCATTTTACTGTTTAGTAATGAAACACAAGAAGTCATAGAAAAACCTTAATTATATATTGGTAGGTGTAAGAAACAACTAGAAAAGGTATGTTCTACACACTTTCAATGGTATGACATTCTCAAAAACGAAAATGTATAGATCTCATTATGGCTTCTGTCTAGATGTCCTCCTAGAGCCTCTTGTCTTCTCAGATTGGGCTTTTCAGAGGTGACTGGATCTAGAGTGTGTAATGCTGGGATAAAGGATGTGTGACTACTAAATTAGTCCACTAATTGATTTGAGAAGTTCTTGGTGTAGCTAATGAGAAGAGTGTGAGTGTTACTTTCTCCAAGGACATGCCATCTGGATAGAATACCAGTGAAGGACAGAAAGAGGGTTGTTGTCATGGTGTACTGTTTTCTCTCTGTGTTTTGCTGCCTTGGTGCCTTCTTCCTGCCATGAACATTTTCTCTGAACTGATACCTCTTTCCCATGCCACTTGCCTTGAAGCCAGCCAACTATGAACTGAAACCTCTATAAATTTTACAATATAATAAACCTTTCTTCTTTAAATTTGGGTGTCAGGTATATTCTCTCATGGATAAGTAAAGTGTTAAGAGAATGAAAATGGCAGCGATTTGTGAGCTTCACACAGAGGTGGGAAACATAAACAGATTGAAGAAAATGACTAGGTGAATAGGGAGTTGTACAGAAGGAAGAGAGTCTTTTAGGGTTCTGTGTGATGTGTCCACAAAATTATCCTCTTGCCAAATCCTGTAGTATTTCAATGCAAAAAATAAAATAAAATAAAATAAAATAAATTACGAACTTTGGCTAAATAATACAATGGGTTATCTGTGTGAAAAGCCTTGATTTCATGCATAAATATAAATGTTGATTATTATAAAATATAACACAGAGGAAGAGAAGGTGAAATCTGGAAGGTGACTTACAGAGCACATGCATATAAAGGTGAATATTTATTTCAGATGTAGATCAACAACTTACACTTATACAGATCAAACTGTTGTTTTGAGTGTTTATTTCTTATCTTGAGGAAGGAAGAGAAAACCATTTAAGTATTATTATCATTGCTCTTCCTAGCAGCCAATCTGCACAAGTCAATAATGCTCTAAAGGCAAATTTAAGGCATAAACAAGAGCTCAGTAGATGTAATGAATGAATAAAACTTAACTCCAAATTAAAACAAGATAGAGGTCAATAAATTCACTAATGATATCCCTGTTTATGTACTTTAGGCCAAGATCAGTAGACATAGTATTGATTTTCATTTAAATTCCAATGATCAAGTTTTCTTTGTCTGTTTCTCACAGTATATTCCAGGCTTCCCTTTATCCCACTGTGACTGACCTTAGTTAAACTTGCCACAGTGTTCCTGACTCAGCCTTCTGAGTTCTGTAATGACAAATGAGTACCACTGTGCCAGACTCACAATGCTTATTTATGAGAGAGAAAACAATCAGAAGAACACAAGTACATCTACAGAACTGAACAAAAAATATTTCTTTCATAAAGAAAGCTCAATCTCAAGGAACATGGAGATAGAGATGCTTTAGTTCATCTTGTGTGTACAATGAGAAACAAAAATCACATGGAAAAATCTCAGATTTGAGGGTTGAAGCAGACTTTGAATCTTTTGTTCTTTCACACATTCTTGGGAAATGTGTCAACCTAGGTAGCCGATGAGTGTGGCAACACTAGCTATGTAGTATCACTGCATAAGATGCAGCAAGTAGGAAAATGGACACCAGAGTTCTGAAGTACCATCAAAGACACAAGGGATAGCTCACCCCATGGAAAGAACAGATGTCTCACATAGCGAACTTTTATTATGTTTTTTTAAATTTCAAAGAGAACACAAACAAAAAAGGACAAACACAATGCAAAAATAAAGGAGCAGAAGAATAAAAATGATATAGAATATAAAAATGAAAGAATAGGAAATGAATAATGGTTGTGCTTTAACACATAATATATATGAAGTCTGCTTCCAAGTTAATTGCCAGTCCTTAGTATAATCAGTTACTGAGAGAGAATAAGTCAAATACATAAAACAAGATGGGCCCTGTTTTGAAGATTTTCCACGCTGAATAAAAACCACTAAGATACCATGCATCAAAGCTGTCTATAACAGTTAATGACTAATAATTCTTTATGCTCTCATTTGAAGTGATTAGGGCCAGTGAGATAGCCCAGTGGTCTCAAGTACTTGCTCAGGTAAGCTTAGGTAGGCACAGGCTCCAAGGTTTAATCTTCAGCCAAGAACAGGAAAAAAAATAAAAAAAGATTTGAATAGATTAAATCTATAGCTATTCCTTGCTTGTACTTATTCAAATTCTTCTAATAATAACATACTACATGTATCAGTCATTAAAGAAAGTTTGTTTTTTCTTACTAAAGAAACAGATTTATTGCAAGATGTATAAAAACATAAAAACTTGCCAGTCTAGTGAATTCAGGAAAAATGGCACTACATAGGAAGACTAACTCAAAACAAACATACAAACAAAACCCCACAAGAATATACAAGATTAAATGCCAGTGAGATAGCTCAGTAGACTGAGCACCTGCTTAGGCAAGTGCAGGGACTGGAGTTTGATCCCTCGAACCACATGCTGCACCAGCCCTGTCCCTAGGCACACTGGACTGGTGGAGTCTGGGCATGCTGCATGCCTGTGATCCCAGAGCTGGAGAGGCTGAAAATAAGAGGATCACTACAGGAGTCCAAACCACATAGAGAGAAGACCCTGTAAAAAAAAATAAGAAGTCAAGATTGGATTACAAAGACAGGTACTGAAATGCCCAAGAAGTCTGTCTGAACTCTGGAGTTCCAAAGGATCCAAAGAAGGACCTGGGCGCAGGGTAGTGTTCTCTGTGAGTCCATCTCATTAGACTCAAAGGTCTGTGATAGAAGCCAAGATATTACATCCAGGGTGAAGGGAAGGACTGGAGTTTCTCTGAAGACACAGAAACAAACTCTTCCTTCTTCACTTCCATTTCATACCATTCTGGGAATAATCAACCAAAGAATTGTATACAACAAGTGCAGTAAGCCAATCCACACACCAAACATTAAAGAATCCAGCTGAGGGCCTAGAGCTCATAATAGTGGCTCCCACAGGTCCAACTGGAGGCCCGGAGTCCACAACAAAGTCTCATGCAGACCTGCTTCATGGATTTGTGCTGGAAAGGCCCAAGGAATTGATGGTGGAAGCTAGGAAGACTATGCCAGTAGGATGAATGATCTGTGCTAGCAGGGCAAGGGATCTGAACTGGATCTAGGAAGCAACAATCAAGGTAAGCACCCAAGTTCGCTCCAAAAGTACCACAGCTATCCTCAGCAACAGTGAGGTCCCAAACTCCTCCAACAGTGAGCAAATATGAGTTCCCATCATAAAAGCCAATGCGAAAAACTTCTCCATGAGGCTGAGCAGTGCACAGTCTTCCCTCCAGAGCCAGAAAGCGATGCTCAAGATAAGCACTAGAGCCCTCCAAGTTCACCAGGAAAGCCAGCATGATGAGGCTCTCCCCTCCAGCAGAACAGCCCACGAGAACTAGTTGCTTCCATCAGCTCCAAGAGCTTCTTCAAACAGCAACAGGAACAGTGTTCCAGCGGCTTCTTCTGTTCTGCCTTTATGCTGATGGCAACAATCCTCAAGTGGGCCTCTTGCACCCAGCACCTTGGTAGATTACTAGTCTGGGTTTAATAAGTTTACCACCAATTAGAAATCCACTACACTATTTAAATATAGCAAGGTATACTATGAGTCTCCAAGGGATTTGGCATGCAATGCTTCATCATTATGTGGCTATGAAGCATATGTTCCTTCCGTGTAGCACGCTGTCTAGCTGATTTTCTTTCCTTTTGTATTTAGGAAGGACTGTTTTTACTCCTATCTTGCATCCTACTACACTACATACTAAGTTATAAAGCAAAAACAATGAAATTATTCTAGGTATCTTATTCATAATTGAAGAAAGTAAACATAAAAATAGAATAATATATGTACTTGGAATTAAATAAGAAGATTTCTTTGATTTTGCTATTTTGCAGAGATTTATCTTATTCAAAGAAAGGCCTTCACTTAGGACGCTTAAAGGACAATAAGAATACCATACCATATCTATTATGGTAATGATCACTGAACCCATGAACTCAGTGATAGGTTGCACTAAAGAAACAATACCTTAAAGAAAGTCTCTATTATTTCAGGAGTGAAGGTTATAGCCACAGTGGGTAGAATCCTTCTTGTTTAACCAATAGTTAAGAATTGGTCTTGAGCTGGGCGTGGTGGAGCACGCCTGTAATCTCAGCACTCGGGAGGCTGAGGCAGGAGGATTAGTGCGAGTTCGAGACCAGCCTGGGCTATGAAAATGAGCTCAAGGCCAGCTTGAACTGCATAGCAAGGCCCTACCTCAAAAAGACAAAAAAAAAAAAAAAAAAAAAAAGAAGAAGAATGGGTCTCATATAGCAAATCTATCTATCTATCTATCTATCTATTTATCTATCTTTCTATCTATCTATCTATTCCCATTGCTTATATTGTGATTGCACTGCATAAAATTTCTACTACTGAATTTTAAAACAGCATATTTCCTTAGTAGGTAAATATATCTCTTACAATTTAGTTGACTTTAGACTCTGCCTAGGTATGTTTATCTTGCTCTTCTGACAAAGAGAAAAGTTACTGAAGTTATTCTAAGTTAACAAGCTGTCCTATAAATTCTGAAAGCCCTCAGGCTCTGAATGATGTAGCAAGAAATAGGCTAACTTTAAATTACCTGATATGGACAAGTGCTTTCCAGTTATACTTGAATACTTTAAAATAAATTTTAAGAAGTCTTTGGTTTATAGGTTTTAGTTCATGCAACAAATGATAATTTGAGTCAGAATAAGTGACCCACATCTATAAATGACAATTTTCAGAATATTCTAACAGTGAAATTGGGTTGACAATTTTAAAATGTATGAAAATATTCTTCTGTTAAGTACAAAATACATGTTGCTATTATGTCAGAGGATTATAATTTTCTGACTCTAACTTTTTCCCAAGTAGCATCTATCAAAAGCATTTACACAAAGATACAGGGTTACATGAATAAGATTAACTTCTCTGGGGAGCGCATGAATCTCCCTGGGTCAAACATTTCCTTAAAAAATAAACTAAACATATTTTGGGACTCATAAAGAACCTAAAAAATAGTTTATTACACATAATAAATTATAACAACCAGAAAAAACATACTTTTCTTTAAAAGGAGGTTTAAAAAATTCTAAGAAATACAGTGGTTTTTGTTTGTGTGCATTTTCTATCAGACCAAACTTTGTCCTGACATAGCCAACAAATTCTTTGTTAAAAAGTGTTATGAACTCTCTTTTAAAGATTTAAGAAGAATTATTTCTCAAGGCTGGGATCATCTACAAACTGTTTAATTGGCCAGCTGAGTAGGACTGAAGCCAAGATCGTCCAGTGATCATTTCCCACAGATACACCAAGTTGGACAGATAATGCATCATCAAGTGACCATCTCAATAGCTAAGGAATGCAAAGGAGTGATGACAGTCCATACTTTTAGTAAAAAAATAAAAAAGAAAAGGAACATTTTTCCATGTCAGCCATACCCAGCCTACAAACATCCTACTCTGGGGAGAGACATCATTTGCCTGGAATGGGGAGAGAATATGAATTTCAAGTTTTAGAACCATGGTCAGAGCCACTGTGGTGCAAGCCAGTACTAGACAAAGCCTTAAAACTTCTCCTACATGGCCAATACCTGGGACTAAGTCCCTGATGCAGTCTTTGGGCAACTGGAAAGGCTAGAGCCTCCACCACCTACCTACCAAAGTTTTGCAGCACAGAGGGATTAAGACTCCACCTGTTGGAATTGAGCATGAAAGTCAGCAAAGCAGATGGCCTTATCTCACAACCAAGTGCCTGACCTCTCAATATTCAGTGAAAACTAGAAGCCCTCTTTATAGATTAGACTTTCCTAACAGAGTCTCTGGGCCACCTCATGCTTCAGGAAAAGAACTACTGCCTGAGATATAGACTCAAGTTGTGACCATGGCAGGTCCAGTTTCATAGAACTGGGAAAACCTATTCTCCCAACACCATGGAGTCTCCTGAGCTTTGAAACCTAGGTTGTTAATGTACCAAAAATCTCAGGCGATGAAAATATATCTCAACTACCCATTGCTCAATCCTGAAGAGCATAGCTTAGTGTTCATATGCAAAATCTAGAACTGTGTACTAGTAGAAAAGTGTGCTCAGTTGGACAGATGTATGCTTGACTAGGTATCATCACCAGCTATGGCATAAACCTCAATGTGCTCCTGGAAATTACATCTTTGTAAGACTCAGAAATAATTCAGTTGGCATCCCCCACATCAATCAACCTCGATCTTAACAGCATGAGCAGCAAAACCCCATCTTCTGGGAGTAGAATAGGACAATAAGCAAACACTTTGCACAGGAACTTGGTCCTGATCTAATGAAACACTGATAAGATCCTAAAGATTTACTATCCCTAGGCCTGTTTATGGCCAGAACCTCTGGAATAGTTCTGGTGCCAGGCAAGACATGTGGCATCATTCTGTTAAGCACATAGTATAGCTCCTGGACCTCGCATAGACATCAGAAATAAGCAGGCCAATGTATCAGGCTTTAGTCCTATCCTGGAGTTGTGCTAAACTCGTCTGTTTCTTGACTGAGATGTGAGACAGTTTGGTACTAGTATAAAACTAAGGTATAACATTGATACCTGGAGCTAGACCCTCCATCATGACTTGGGGTTTGGTGTGGGTCACATGCCAAGAGCTTAGATATCTAGAAAATGATGTGCCTCTGATGGGGAGCCTAACAATGATAGGAAAGTGTTTGAATTTTAATATGATTATAGGAAAAACTGCAGTGGATGACTCAACTTTTTAAGAGTTTTTATTTTCATTTCATTATCAAAGATGCTATGATGATACATTACCACAAATTTGATTTCTTACATCTTCACTAACTTGGAGAACAATTTTAAATGCACTTGGGAAAATTCAGAGGAATCATATTTGGGGAAATACATTCTCACAGGCTGGCTGTGCAACTTGGAAATAGAATCAAATCTCCCTATGATAAACTTTAGATATTATTTCAGTCCTTAAATGACTGTCTCCCAGAGAGCTCATCATGCAGTCCTGTTCTGAGACCCTGCACAACATCACAGGAGTCCTCTGTCTCTCTCTGTCTCTCTATCTCTGTCTCTGTCTCTGTCTCTGTCTCTCTCTCTCTCTACAAGGTACTGTAATCAGCACATGGCCATACTTCTCACTATGTATGAGAGATTCCATTCAGGAATCTAGATATCAAAATCTACAGATGCTCAAAGCTTCTGTATAAAATGCTTTAATGCTTGCCTACAACATACACATGTCCGCTCTTATATTCAAAATCACTTGTAATACCTAGTGCAATATTTTCTTTCAAGGTCAGTTCAACTCATGGACACAGACCTATTGAAGTAAAAGACTCACTTTATTTGTAAGACACATTATTTGTTCTTGATGATTATGGTGGTAACACAAGGCAGGATTAGCAAGCTAGATAGTATATTCATGCACTGGTACGTCTGCTGGTATAATGATATTTATTTCCTCCTACTAAAAGGTCTTAGGACAACAGTTATTCATTGTCAATTCCTAAACAATAAGTGCAATATAATGGAGATTTACATACAAATTATGTGAAATAAATTACAAATAAAAAAATAATGCCATTAAGGCAACATGATTATTATGTAAATTTTCCTCTGCTCTTAAAATTTGATACTTAATGCTTATCAAAAGTTGAATGCCAGAAGTGTTATTTGTGAAATAATCAAAGCTATGTATTTCTTCCTCCAGGTAAATCTAGTAAAGCTATCTTGGTTCTTTAGGATTTATATTTTCACTTTATATACTTTAAATTTTGCCAAATGATATAAATAAGCATACAAAATATTGAATAATTTTCTGCATTTATTATTTACATTTCTAAGAAAATATTTTCGCTAATAACTCAAAGTTCTAGAGAGCATTGGACATGTCCAATGGTGTAGTTCATTTTATACAGTGCACATAAGTCATGAAATTATTTATAATAATCTGCAGAGTCAAAGAAAGATTTCAAGAAATATGTTGTCATACTAAGGACCAAAACAATCCATCTGAGGTCCTGGATACCAGGACAATGCTCTATGTGAGCCTAGCTGAAGACCTAGAGCTCATAACAATGCCTTGCACAAGGCCAAGTGGAGGCCAAACACATACAATAATGTCTCAAGCAGGACTGTTTCAAAAGTGTGCACTGGGAATGCCTAAAGGTAAGCAGTGGAATGTAGAAAGTCTAGGTCTATGGGATGAAGGATCTGTGCTAGTAAGCTGAAGGATCTGCCCTGGAGCCAGGAATCAATGCTCAAAGAACCAGAGCTATTGCCAAAATGTACCATACCATCCTCACCAACAATGAAATCCCAGGCTCCTCTGATGATGATCATAAGCTTTCCTTTCTATTAAAGATAGAATCATAACTTCTGCCTCCACCTCAAAAATACATGTTAAAGTTGTAACTCCAATTATCTCATGATGTGACCTTATTTGGAAATAAGGTCACTGCAGATGTAAATCCTTAGTATAAGGCCATGTTCAAATATGTTGAGCCCCTCATCCAATAAGCTAAGAGACACAGTCTTATACAGAAAGATGACATGAAGCCATGAGCAAATGGTTCCAGCTGAGAGAGACAGAGATGGACATGATCCATTTTAAGTCAAGGGATGCCAATCATTATGGCAACACCAAAAGCTCAGAGAGAGGAATAAAACAGATTATCCATTGGAAGTTGGACTTCAGAGGGAACATTTTTCCATGAAAAATTGATTCCTTTTTTCACTATTAACTCGTAGAACTGAGTATAAATGAAATCATGGGCTGGCATGCACTCCTGCACCACCAGCCACCAGTACCCGGACCCTGCCCACCAACTCTGACCTACCCAGGACTGCGACCAGGTAGGAACTGTCGGCTGATGTACGCCCTCCACACCACCAGCCACAGGACCCTCCACTGCCGACCCACGCTGAACTGCTCGGACCAGTGCCCAGGTAGAACCTGTCCACTGGTGCGTGCACTCCATGCCTCCAGCCATTGGAACCCAAATCTGCCTGCCTAAGGTGACCAACATGGGCCTGCACACTGGCAGGAGCTCTCTTTTGGTGTGGGCCCTCGCGCGGCCAGCCACCACAACTCCAACCCTGACTCCACATGCTGACTATCCGGGCCTGAACCCAGTTGCAGCAGGAAGAAGCTGAGCACAGCAGCCAGACCCAGCCAGGCACATCTGGAAGGGATCAAGACTGGTGGATCTGGAAACAAATTGCGATAGGGGTTAACAGTGTAATTTCACTGAAGTGCAGAGTTCATACAAAATGACAAACAGAAGGAGCAAGATGGAATCTCAGGTGCTGAGTCCACCCAGAAAAAAAGACAGGAGAAAATACCATTGTAGGAAACAGGAATTGGGCAGCCAAGATCTCTGAATTGGTAGCATCTGAGGTAGATAGATAAGTGCAGAAAAGTAGAGTAACTTAGATCAAAGATAACATCTGAACTAAAAAAGGAAATGCATGAATCAATAGAATCTGAAGTGGAAAAAGAACTGCAGAAACATATAGAGGAAGTCAGACCAGAAAACAGCTCTGAAGTAAAAAGAAAAAAAAAAATGGCAACTCTGATTTAATAGCATCTAAAGTCATATGGTTTTTCCTGCTTGATTGAGGTTTTATTTTCTTGTATATCTCTTTCAAACTGTTTCATGTCATCTATTTCTTTCCGATATTCCTCAATCAAGGAATCCATCCTTTTTCTATTCTCCTCTAACTTTTTATCAATGTCTTCTTTAGTAGCATTTAAGTTTTTCGTTATAGTTATCCTTTCTTTCTCTACTTCAGAGATTACTGCTGCTCTGATCTCCTCTCTACCTTTCTGCATTTGTTCCTCTACTTTAGATGCTGATGCATAGGAAGAGCCATGTTGTGGTTTATGTCTAGTTGTACCCCCAAAGCCTCATGTAGTCATTGGGCGGGGACTTCTAGAGTTTGAGACTTCATCCATGATCCCTGGGATTATGGGATTTAGTACTGATGGGATTATGAGTCGAAGTACTTCTGGAATTATGGGTGTAGCCTAAGGCGAAGGCTAAGGCGGAGAGCCTGGATGTAATATAAAGAGAGGCAGAGAGACAGACTCGAGCTGGTGCTGCTGCTCTGCTGCCCTGTTTGGTTGGCTGCCTCTGCCACCATTTTGCTGCTGTTCTGCCGCCATGAACTGGATGCTCTCCGCCCTACTCCACTCAGCCTTGGGCCAACCGAATATGGACTGAAACCTTCACAAACCGTGAGCTAAATAAACCTTTCCTTCCTTCATCTTGAGTGTCAGGTATTTGTCCCAGAAACGAGCAAAAAGTAACTAAGACAAGCCAACATTGTGAAGATGGCCATACTCCCTAAGTTGTTATATAGGTTCAATGCAAATACTATCCAAATCTTAATGGACATGAAAATCTAATCTCTAATACAACCATCTTAACAGAAAACCTTATCACCCCTTTATCCGAAGAAGATAGGTCAAACAGACAAAAATATAGCAAACAAGTTACAGAACTGAAAAAGAACTTGGAACGACTAGAGTTGGTGAACATACAGAATGCTCCTCCCTACCTCTTCTGAGTACACATTTTTTTCACCTACACATGTGACATTTTCTAAAACAGACCACATATTAGTGCATAGGTCATGCTGAAGTATATTCAAGAAAACAGAAATTATCCCATGAATGTTATCTGACAACAGAGCAATGAAACTGGAAATAAACCAAAAAAAGAAACCACAACAAACACAAAAACACATGGAAATTAAACAACATCCTTCTCAGCAACCAGTGAGTTACAGATGAAATTACACAAGAAATTAAACAATACCTACAACTTAATGAAAATTCGAATACAACCTACTGGAATTTATGGGATGAAAAGAAAGCACTTCTCAGAAGGAAATTTATAGCTCTGAACTAACACATTAAGAAAACAGAGCGGGAACAAATGAATATTCTTAAGCAACACATAAATGGACTAGTAAAGGAAGAGCAAATGAAATCAAAAGCCCAAAGATGGAATGAAATTACAAACATTGGACCAGAAATTAATTCAAGTTAGACCAAGAAAACAAGAAAAAGAATTAATGAATCAAAAAGCTGGATCTTTGAAAGTTTAAATAAAATTGATAAACCCCTAGCTAACCTGATCAAAGAGAGGAAACAAAAGACTCAAATTCAAGCAATAAAGAATGAAAAGGGTGAAATTTCTACACACATAGCAGCGATTGAGAGGTTCATTGAGAATCTTTACTCTCACAGAATTGAAGATACAGATGAAATGGACAGATTCCTAGAAAGGTACAAACTACCAAAACTGAATCAAGAAGATATAACAACTCTCAATAACCCAATAACAGCCAATGAAATACAAAATATAATAAAAATTGTACCGACAAAGAAAAGTCTGGGACCTGATGGTTTCATCACTGAATTCTATAAGAAATTTACAGATGGCATAATCCCAATAGTCCTTAAACTCTTCAATGAAATTGAAAAGGAAGCAATCCTTTTAAAATCATTCCTCAAGGTAAGTATTACACTGATCCCAAAACTAGAGAGAGATGGAACATAGATGCAGAAATCCTCAATAAAATCCTTGCCAATAGAATACAGCAAATCATCAAGAAGGTTATACATCGTGACCAGGTAGGATTCATCCCAGGGATGCAAGGATGATTCAGTATATACAAATATATATGTAACACACTATATCAACAGAGCCAAAGCCAAAAATCACTGATCTACATTGATGCAGAAAATCCTTTTGACAAAAGTCCAGCACTTATTCATGTTCAGAGTAATACAGAAAATTGGAACTGAGAGTATCTACCTCAATTTGACAAAAGCCATCTATGACAATCCAACAGCTAACATAATTCTAAATGGGGAAAAACTGGTCTTTTACTCTCAGATCTGGTACAATGCAAGGATGTCCTCTATCACCACTCCTATTCAATATAGTTCTTGAATCATAAGCTACAGTCATTTGACAAGAGAGCAAAATAAAAAAGAATATGTACAGGAAAAAAAGAAGTTAAAATATCATTATTTGCAGATAACATGATATTGCACTTGGAAGACCCAAAACACTCCACCAAGAAGCTACTAGAATTAATACTCAAACTCAGTAGTGTAGGAGGATACAAAGTTAACACACAAAATTCAATAGCATTCCTCTACACAGATAACAGACACACTGAGAGAGAAATTAGAGAAACAATACCTTTTGTGATAACCCTGAAGAAAATGAAATACTTGGGAATTAACCTAAATAAAGAGGTAAAAGAGGTTTTCAATGAAAACTAAAGGGCTCTGAAAAAAGAGATCCTAGAGGTTTTCAGAAAATGGAAAGTTATTCCCTGCTCCTGGATAGGAAGAGCCAACATTGTGAAGATGGCCATACTCCCTAAGTTGTTATATAGGTTCAATGCAAATACTATCCAAATCCCATCAACATACTTACAGACCTGGAGAAGTCATTCCTAAAATTTGTTTAGAACTAAAAAACACCTGGAATTGCAAAGGCAATCCTGGGCAACAAAGACAAGGCAGGAGGCATTACAATACCTGACCTAAAGTTATACTACAAAGCAAAAGTGATAAAATCAGCATGGAATTGTCAAAAGAACAGGCCTGAGGATTCGTGCAATAGATTAGAAAATACAGCAGTAAATACAAACACACTCAACCACCTTATTCTTGACAAAGGGACCAAACATTTTTACTGGAAAAAAGATAGCATCTTTAACAAATTGTCCTTGAAAAACTGGCTCTCCACATGTTCAAAACTAATATTTGACCCAGATCTATCACAATGCACTAAACTAAAGTAACAATGGATTAAAGAAGCAAATATCAAAGCAGAGACACTAAGTCTCCTGGAAGAGAAATTAGGAGTAAATCTCGAAGACTTCAGGCTTTGCAAAGATTTCAAGCGAAAAAATGAAAATGCACATTTAACGCTTGGCAGAATCAACAACTCGCACCTCCTCTTGCTGAGAAGATTTTACACTTCAAAAGAAATTAACAACAGAGTGAAGATACCAACCAATTTCAAAAAGATTTTCACTAATAATTATTTAGGCAAAAGTCTTTTATCTAAGGGCTGGGGAGATGGCTCAGTAGAATAAGTGCTTGCCTGGCAAGTACAAGGGCCTGAGCTCAATCCCTAGTCCCACCAAAAAAAAAAAAAAAAAGAAAAAAAGTCTTCTATCTAGAATTTGTAAACAACTAAAAATCATTAGGGTCCCAAAATTCCAAGACTCAATCCAGAAATGGGCATCTGACATGAACACACACTTCTCAGAGAAAGGAATTCAAGAAGCCTACAAATACATGAAGAAATGCTGCACTTCACTAGCCATTTGTGAAATGCAAATTAAAGCCACACTTAGATATCATCTCACCCCAGAAAGAATGGCTATCATAAAGAAATCAAGCAACCACAAATGTTGGAAAGGCTGTGGGGAAAAAGAAACCCTTCTTCACTGATAGTGGAAATGCAGACTGGTGCAACCTTGTGGAAAGCAGTGTGGAGACTCTTTAAAAAACTATAACTGGAAAGCCTATTCAATCCAGGTATCCCCTTAATGGGAATTTTCCCAGAAAAGCTGAAAATATCATACCATAGTTATATCTGTGCACTTATGTTTATAGCAGCACAATTCGCAATAGCCAAATCCTGGAAACAACAAAAAGGCCCATAGTCTGAAGAATGGTAGAAAAAGATGTAGTATTTTATGCAATGGAATATTACTTAGCGATCAACAACGATAAACTAGAAGACTTCATATATAAATGGATGTATGTTGAAGATATACTCATAAGCAAAATAAATCAGATCTACACGTGTAAATATCATATAGTCTCCCTATTGTAAGAACTCAAAAGAAGAAAAATAGAGAGGCATAACACAGATGAATGGAAATCAAGGAGCTAAAGGTTAAACAATTAAGTGGCTGCAAGCAGAAAAGATAGGAAACATGGCAAGGAAAAAACCATGCACTTAAATATGCAGGATGAATTAGATAATGGTCCCAGGAACCTCCAAAAGGTTCTGACACTGAAGATGGCAATGTGTGACAGTAAAAATATGCTTTCAATGCCTATCATTCTGGCCTTCTTGATGTGTGCTGCTTCTAATGTAATTTCAGTTACTGCTGTACTCTCTCAATTAAATGGCTGATTTACAAGAAAACAAAAAAGAGTTTTAAATGAGAGTAAGAGACTAAGAAAAATTGCCGTAGGACTGACTGGCTAAAATTTTGTATACATTTAGATTTCTAAACGTGTAAAAATGTGTAATTGCTTTTATCACATTCTACAGAAGTTTATTAGAACATCAATGATTGATAGAAAATACCAATTTCAAATTAAGTCTAAAAGTCTTGATACTCAGAAAGACAGTGATGTTTTGCTCAAATATCTTTGTTATAGAGTAGTGGTATCACTAAGCTTTTCTTCTGGTTGGTTAAGAATATAAGTTTATAGACCTTAAATTAGAGAAAAGAAGGCCTACAAGGATAGGTGATATTTTGGCCCTAGCCCTACAAGGTCAGTGTGGACTCAGGACATAAGAGAAACTGTGCTGTAACAGTCATGTCCCAAATTTTCTATTCAAGGCCATTATGGGGCTACAGAGGAAAGTGATTGAAGATATATAATGTGCTAAAGGAGAGTCATCTAGAGAGAAAACATTCTCTCAGGCTTTCACAGAGAGCAAACTAGTCAAGCAGTAGCTATCGTTCATCCAGATGGCTGACACTGACAACAGTTCTACAAAGCATTGCACATGGTTCCAAAGTAAATCCTGAAGGAATCTGACTGAACTTGAAAGATACAAAAGTTCCTTGTTTTTCCATACAGTTCTTGCTTAAACTTGCCCTAAACCACCCAGCAGTAAAGTTGAACCACGAGGCATGAAACGGAAAGGTAGATTAGAATGCTCAGGTGTAAAAGTCTTACATCAACTGCTTCGAACTTTAGTAGTTTTACCAATAACCCACTGGGATGATGAAACACTGGACTATGTATACACCTACTTTCTCTTAGTTCAATGAGAAAAAATTTTTTTCATACCCGTAATGATTAGAAAAATTATATCATCAGTGCTCTGTATACCTAATAGAAGGACAACAATATGTACTGTATCAAATTTTGGAAATGCACTACTAACATGTTTTGAAACTGTCACATTATTATTTCTTAGTAACAGTAAAGAAATAAAAAAGTACAAAAAATGTAATCATGGTGTTTTTAGCCATCTAGTATGTTATGGTGGCTCTAGGAAATCAGTATGCTTTCCGAAATTGCTGCCTTAAGGCAGATAAAATCCCTAGCAAGAATAAATATATGTATTAATAAACTTACCCATTTCTGAGTCACAATATCGCTTTGTAATGTCAGGAGTTTCAGTACATGGTTAGCAATGTCACTGCTGCCTCCATGGCAGAATCCTCAGGGTGAAACAGCAGAGCAAAGCAAAGATGCTTACACCATCAAGGGCAGGAAACAGAGAAGGGGAATAATGTCAGAGACAAATGGGCAAGGGGGTTACTCATAGTACCAATGTCACACCCATGTGACTGTTAGGATTGGTGCATAGATGATCCCCCCCAGCTGTCATGGGGCAGCTTCTGAAGTTTGTGATTGACTACTGTGGTTGTGGGTGCTGCACTTGCTCTGGGGCAGGTAATTTGGATGACTAGGTAAGGAAGGAAGAGAGGTCTCCTGGGTGCTGAGCTGCTGCCACTCCCTTTGCTCTATGTGCTTTGCCATCACCAAGGAGAAAGGTTGCTCTTTGCCTTGTGCTGCCCTGCCTTGGAGCTAGCTGAGTATAGACTGAAACTTCCGGTAACTCTGACCTAAACAAACATTTCCTTCCCTCATTTTGCATGCCATGTAGTTGTCCCAGCAATGAGAAAAGAGTTACTGTGACAAATGGGCAAGGGGGTTATTCATAGTAGCAGTGACCCACTAGGACATACCAAGGATTGTGCTTTAATAGTCTGCTAGGCAAATGAGTTGATGTATCAGAATTAATGGTCATGGTCTATCCTTTGTCAGCTTCACGCACAAACAAATATCCTTTAACCATATTTAATCTCTAAATACAGACAATAGCAAATTCATATTGTACTGATAATATAGTCATTCCACATATAACTGGAAATGGAACAAAACTTTTCCTAAAGTCTTTATAATCCAAGTATTTTTGTCATAAGACCAAATCCAAATCTCTTCAGAGAAGTAAGACAAACTCTAAGATAAATCCTTGTAGGAGTATAAACAAACAAGCAAACAAAAATGCTACATAATTTCAGGAAGTTCCAACAGAGTTTAAATTTCAAAATTCTAAAAGGGTGCAATAAGATAACATGACAAAATTAGAGTAGAGAAAAGCTAAAACCAATCATGGCCAACATAATGTCCTATAAGTCTATTTTTGAGATCTGAGACCTGTGGTTATGTGAATTGCAACCCATATGGCTTCGCTCTTGGGCTGGTTCTACTTTTTGGCTCGAGCTTTTCTTGGGAAATGTTCCAAATTCATAATACCTCTGACTTCCAGAGATAGTCACATAAGTTTGACTTCATTCTTGTAACTTCACATACTTATATATGCTAATGTATAATTCTTAGCATTTCAGGGAAAACTTGTGTGGCCGTCCAAGTTTTCCTTTAACATTTGAGTGAAAGACTCTCTAACCTCAGCATTTTTGGATTCTGCGTCAAGGTCAGCTAATAACTCAAGCAGTAGCCAGGCCTCTTGGGCCATGGCTGCAATAGCCTCTTAGTATCTGAACACATGAATGTAGTGAAAGAAATCCAAAGGAACCAGTTCTCTAGAGGATATTCTTAAACAAGCATCCTGGGGACTCTTTGTTTGTCTGAGTCTTTCTTTCCACTCCAGATTGCTCTTTAAATCTCAACATAGCACATATTATTCTCAAATTTGCTGTGATCCTCTGGCTTCAGCCTCTCAAGCACTCAAATAATAGATGCCTATCAAACTCCTTCTCAAATAAAAGCTTTGCACATTGCTTGTAGTCTTGAGCTTGTGAATGTTGGAGACTTAATTCCTGAGATGCTCTTAAGTCATCTTTCTTCTTTTCCCTGTAAGATATATTTGCTTTCTTTTCAGTAGTATTAATTTGTTTACCAGCCATGCATTCCTCAGCTTTACATTGACACATGATTCCATCAGGACCAGAACTTAAGGTTTGCAAAAATTTTTGCTCTGATTTTTTTTGACACTAATTCATATTATAAATTTTGCTAAACAGACAATAGTAATCATGCTGCACCAAGAATGTTGAACTGTCTTGGAACTTCCTCTACCAGACTAATAATCCTTTTCAATTTTTTCTTAAGAAGAAGCCACTATGACTTGTGTCTAAATGTCCCTCCAAATCCTCATAAGACCATAGGTGGGGTTTTATGAGAGTTGCCTGACTCAAGAGTGTGTGATGCTGGGAGCAAGGAGGTCTGCTTACTAAATCAGATCACTTGTTAGGTATAGATCTCAAAAGAGGTAATGACAAAAACCCCTTGGGCACGAGTACTATCTGTCCCAAAGGCAGGTAGCCTTGGCAGAAGGAAGGACAGAAAGGGCTGCAGCAGCTATTTGCTGCTTCTGTTCCACTTTTCTGTTTCACCGACTGTTGCCAGCCATGAACTGTTTCTCCTCTGTCATGCCCTTCAGCCATGCCATCTGCCCTGGAGCCAGCCAATTATGGACTGAGACCTACAGATTCTGAGCTGAAACAACTCTTTACGCCTTCACTTCGAATGTTGGATCTTTTGACTCAGCATTGAGAAAAGCAGCTAAGATAACAGTAAAATCTGCAAAACTGATCGAATTTTTCAAACGTATATTATTTCCATATTCATGGAGAAACTGTTTTCTAGGGTTTGTAATAAGGACATTTTATGTTTCTCTGTATCTATATTTTGTTGATCATAAGCTGATGCGAATCCTATTAGCCCATTGTTTGCTACTACGATAAAATGCCTGATAGTCTATTTTATATAGAAATATTCTTAGGTCATAGTTTTATAGGCTGAAAGGTTAAATGCCACAATGCTGGCTCTGATGAAGGCATTCTTCCCAGCAGAATCCAAGGTGGTGCAAGGCATCATGTGACAAGAGACAGAGTACTTCTAGTACCTATCCTTTTATCTTGCTCTCTGCTTTTAGTCTTTTGTTTTTTAAAAAAATTATAATTATTTTTAAATTAAAAGATTTATAACTTGCATATGCATATTGTGTGTATTATGCATATCATGCAATATGTTAGTACATTATCCATTGCATAATACTCAAGTCAGTGTAGGTCTATCTCTTCAGCATTTATCATGTCTTTATGCTTCTTATGAAGTCACCAATATTCAATGAGAATGATTGCATCACAATCACTCCAGCTACTCAGAATCATAATCACTTGGAGAACTTTCTTTTAAACACTATGGTTGAATTTAATTTTAAACTTTTATTCTTTACAAAGGGGCTGAAATATTAACATATATACCCTCAGAAGACACACTCAAACATATCAAAACCATAACACAATTTCTTTCTCTCTCTTTTTTTATATTTAGTACAGGGTCTACAGGGTCTCACTACACAGATTAGACTCATAGGGATCCTCCTATTTTCAGCTTCCCAAATGATGGGATTCTAGGCATGGGCCACCACTCCCAGTCTCAATTGCCTTCTGAGAGTACCCAAGAAGCAGGGCCGGCCCAGCGCTCGGATAGAACCAGGGCCCCTACATCTGCCTTAGCAGACACATTAATCTACGGAGTTACCTGTCCAGCCCTATAGCACAATTCCTACTCTGTCATCACATTCTTGTTTTCACTAGGAATTCTGGATATATGATGTTGATAGTTTTTTTTTTTATATTCATCATGTATACTGCCAATTAATTGTATTATAAAAATACATTTCTACATTCATTCTATAAGACCATACTTTTTTGTAATAACCTAGTGGCATATAAATTTATTTTCAAAAAATATACTGCTAATTTCAATTTTTATTTGAAAGGCTATTCAAAGATAATGATCAGCATTCCTATTAATACCCAAATTTGATGACTTATATAGCCTATTTAAAAAAACATAATTCACACTTGGAAATAATATTTGAATGAATATGGGTTTTTTAAATTAAAAATATCAATGTGCAGTGTTAATACAAGTTATAATATTCAATATTATTTATTAAAACATTTTACTAAGCTGTATTAATATTACTTTAAAAACTATAGCATACATTACCACAAGGACTAAATAAAACTCGGAAATACATGTGAATGCATTACAATTCAGTTTTTACAATGAGCACAAATGTAAATTAGGTGTTTTCTTCTTTGAATATAAACAGTCATCATCGGACTTCTGAAATCAATGTGCAAACCTAATACAATTGTAGAGTATGCATCATTTATGGAGAAATTTTACTAAATAAACTATATCATAAAATCATCATTTTAAAAAAACTGCTGCATATATTACCACAATGATTAGCTAAAATTTAGAAAGATATGTGGGATGAATTAAATTCAGTCTCTGCAGTGAACTCAAATGAAAATTAAGGACTTTTCTACTTTCAGTCTAATTAAGAAGTGTAATTGGATGGTTGAATTGAGATTTTTAGATGCTGAAAATATAACTGCTGTAAGTAAAGAGATAACACACAACTGTGAAAACTAGGAATCAGTTAGGGAGTTTTTCCATGTCCTAAATGAGAAATATTATAAGCTAGTCTTCAACTTTATTCTTAATAATTGATCATTATTGAAATCTTTTCTCAGGCAGCATTAAGTTCCAAGAATTAGACCTATTAGTGTCCACCTTGCTTCACTGAATGAAACAGAGCACTTTCTTCAGTTGTCAGGAGACCTTGGAAATTTGCTCTGAGATTCTATAAGGAGACGAGGAACATGGTGAATTATCCATAGCTCTCTCCATATTTCCAGGCAAAATGTACTGTGATCAGCCTTGGGTCAAATAGCAAAAACTACCAGGGCTCTAAAATAAATACTAGAAAGTGGTTTGCTATGGAATGGTGACTGATGGAAAATAATCAACCTCCTTTAAGAATTAAGTATTTCAATAATTCCTAGAAAATAAATCTTTATCTACAAAGCCAAATGAATAACTATACCTGGAAGATAAATCATGTCCTTCAACTTATCAGATTTACTCCAATGACACACGGATTTTAGATTACTAGATACAGAAAGGAGAGCTTTAAAAATTCCTCATTATTTCTAGGCTGTCCATGTGTATGTAAACACTGTCAAAAAAGTGTGAACAGAGTAAGATTACGCTGCAGGAAAAAAATATTGTCTATCAGTCCGCTGTGCTCCATGAACTATACATATACACACTTCCTATATCCTTCTCAATGAGTCCTTTGAAATAACAGATTTTTACTTCATTTCACAGATAGTAAAACTGTAGCATCTAGAAAAAAGCAATTTTATTAGTAATTCAACCTCCATATGAAAAATCCAACTTGAGTCTTGTATGTCTGTTCTGGTACCTCTCCTCTTATCATCGTACTGTTTACTTCTACACTACAATTAAGTGAGAAATTAAAGCAATCATTAATTCTAACATTTCGTGGCTAACAGATACGAAGCAACGTTACCTTTTTATAATAAGTAATAAATTTATATAGTTTCTTAAAAAACAATGTTAACACAATATTCAAATATTACTATGGAAATAATTGAACAGCTTCTGGATGAATTAAACATGGCTAATATATTCAGACTTTGCTATGACCTTGGAGTTGACATTATTTCTTGGGGATTTCAAGGCAGGCAGAGTGATGTGAAGGCAACGTAATACAAAAATTAGAAATCTATAGGTATAATTCGATTGGTTTTGAAACGGGAAATTGAAAACAAAATAGAGTGGGGTATTTATGTGCTTGATCTTGAGAACATATTTGGCTTTCTGTGGTATGAGTTGGAAGTAGTGGTAAAATATATGAAAGCAAACAGTCAGGTGTTGACTGTTTTTTGCTTTGGACATTGTCTCTCTGTACATTTGGTCCCTCAGTGTTAAGGACTTAAAAACACTAGCTCTTAGAATTCAAAAATAGGTACTTAGAGCTCTTTTTAGAAAATATAAATCTAGTAACTTATACATGAGAATGCATTTCTTGCTAAAGTTCCCACTGACCCTCTTATCCTTCTAAGAGCTCCACTCTGCCAATTTTGAGTTCCTACTGCGCAACCAGCAGCAGTGCTTTATTGTTCCATTTTTTTTTTTTTCTGAGAAAAGGAAATCTAATTAGAAAAAATTCTTCAAGAATTCCACATACCTTCATAGATTCCTATCAGATATTTCTGTTACTCTGGATGAGTTGTCAATGCTGATAGCTAAGGAAAATCTTGTTATCCTTGCACGGGATTCTGGCCACCCTAGTTTACTTGACATTATCTCTAGGATGATCCTTCCTCTTTCTCATCATCCATTTTGCTATCTCTCCATTTACAATGCCAATAGCATATGTGCAGCTTAAATTTTTCTACCTGAAAATGCTTCTGTAGCATCTCACAGTTCTGTAGGTCAACTGGTAAGCTATTTATTTTAGTAAAATTTCATTAAATGTTTTCTTTTGTCTTCGAAATGTCACAACTCATACTTTCACGAAACTGTCCTATTTTAAGATCACTAATAAATGCTCATTTTCTGAGATTAGTTAAGATGACTGTTTTAGGTGCACAGATAAATGGAACAATCGAGATATTATTATTTATAACAGATGGATAAAAATACAGAGCAGGCATATTAATAAAGTTCATTCCAATGATTTTGTTGATTAATTAATTGTTTTATTTGATTGTATATCAAGGGTTCAAAGTACATATTGTTAAGAGGTACATAATAACAGGTCATAGTTTTCTAATATCCTTAAATACTTTGGAGTTCAAGTTTTAAAATGTGCTTTCTACAAAATGTGAGGAGAAGGCTATGTCAAGTGCTTGAGACAGGAAACAGTAAAGTATAATAAAACACTTTGGACAGAGTGATGCAAAGGCGCTATAGTTACACTACAATTAGGAGGCTTTAAGTATGCTCTGCTTGGCTGATGGTATGTAGAAAGTTGGAGAAAACAAGAGCAGGGCATTTATGTGGTTGATCCTGAGAGATTATTTGGCTTTCTCTGACTTGAGTTGAAAGAAGAAGCAAAAATATATCAAAGCAAATGGTCACTGAGCAACCTTGGCCTATTCTCCAGAGGCGTTGCTAGCATGGTTGCTCCAGAGGCTTTGGCTTAGAGCCATGCATGTAGGAAGATAAAATTGTTTTAGTCTTGGGGTCTGATCTTCATATCATGATGTTTTCCCATATAAGTGGTTAAGTACCATACAAAAATTGTTATTCATTGAAACATCGCAAGAATCTTATCCTTTGACTTCTCTAATTATATAGTCCCCAAATGATAAATATTTACATGTTTAAGCATGTATGTACATGCGCATGAAATTCAATGTACAAAATGATTCAACACCTCTCCAAGGAAAGTGGATTATTGCAATTGTTGGAAAACACACAATACCCACAAAAACTATAGGGCTTTTCTATTTTCTCCTTGCCCAGGACTTACACAGTACTTTGATACTCCACCTGAATGAGCAACAGGAGAATGTGTTGAGGCTTTTACACCAACTACACACTGTTTTGATAGAATTGGTGTTCATAGCAGTTTTGGGTTTGCAGAAAATTTGACTAAAAGTCTATAAATTTTCACATAATTTATATTGTGACTTTTGTATAATTTCCCCTGTTATCCACACACTACATTAATATCATTTGTAACAACTGATGAAACATTATTAATGAATTTATTTCATCAAACTATGCACCTTATCTTAGGCTTTATTCTTTGCATGATCAGTAACATGAGTCTGCTGTGCATGTGTCATTAAGCTGCATTGCCCCAGAAACTCCCATTTTTCACCTGTTCATCTCTCCTTGCCTCCACTCTGTGGAATCCCTAGAAAAAAATAGATCCTTTTGCTATTTTCATCTTCTAGAATGTCTTGTTGTTGCAAACATACTACATGAAGCTCTTCTTGAATGGCTTTTGCCACTTAGCATAAGTTTTTAAGGTTTCTCTATAATTTTTCAAAGCTTAGTGACTTATTTTTATCTCTGTCATTGTATGATAGAACCATAATTATTTTTCTATTCACCTATTAAAAGATGACATTCCATCTATTATTTTTCACTCCCATGAACAATGAATGATATTTCCTGTGGCTCACACTTTCACCAAAATTTGATATTGCTGCTCTTTTAAATTCTGGGTGTTCTACTAGGTGTAGAAAGGTATCTCAACGTTTAAATTTGCGTTTCCCTGTCTATATTTGATGTTTCAGCCCATTTTGTATTGTTATTTTTCCATTTGTATATCTTATTTGGTAAAGCATGTACTTTTTATGAAATATGCTTTATTAGAAATCTTAGAATCATTTATCAAACCTTCATATAGAATTATGTACTAAATTTACCATATGCATGCTGTTGCAAAGCAAAAAAAAAAAAGCATAAAACCAGCAAACAAACAAAAACTTCAATTAACATTCTGAGGAAGGTGACAGTTTAATCTCAAAACCTCCCTTTTTATGCACAAATTCACCCTGGAGCCACTATTCTCAAATTAAATGAGTAGGATGCATTATTAAAAATCTCCTGTTTCTTCTTTCTTTTCAAGTGGTTTTCCACAGTAAGCAATATCTACATATTCTAAACATTTGTGAAAGGTAAAGCATTCACAGCTCCACATGTCTATCATACAATAAAGCTATTTCAGTTTTGGAATATGATGAATAAATATGTACACATGATTAGGGAAAAATGTAAAATTTTTCTCATAACAACATGTGTAAGAGCGTTGGTAATTAATTAGTAATTAGTAAGAGATTATAAGTAGCCAGTGTCTTATCAGTAGATCCAAACAAATTCTTTATACTTATGCATATAGTGAAATGTAGGAAAAAAGGCTAAGTGAATGAGCAAGCTTATTGTAAGCACCAGTCTATGTCAGTGGTTCTCAACCTGTGGGTTATGACCCCGGCGGGGGTCAAATGACCAAAACATAGTGGTCACCTAAAGCCATCGGAAATTACATAATGTATATCAGTTATTTACATTCTGAATAATAACTGCAGCAAAATTACAGTTTTGAAGTAACCACCAAAATATTGTTTGATTTGGGGTCACCGCAACATGAGGAACTGTATTGCAGGGTCACGGCATTAGAAAGGTTGAGAACCACTGGTCTATGTGATCCTTAAAACTTAAGACTAAAAAGCAGAAACCAAGAAAAAAATGAGTACAATCTACACCCTTCAATTTATGTGGACTTCAAAAATAAATAGAAAGAACCTTTCTGCTGGAACTTGGGTAACTGGTTATACATGATACTGGCAAATTCATGGAAGATAAGGTATGCCATTGGGATGGGGTCTAGGAGGGCTGACACAGGGCTGTTTCATAGTTGAGTAGTTTCTGAATACTTCTGTTTATTTTGTCCAACTATTTAATCTATTTGATTATATATGTATGATATATATATCATACAAGGCACGTGATAGTCAAATTTCTAATTTTTTTTTCGTTTTATGCTATTTAGAGTGAAATATAGACAATTCAATCAGTTTTAACTGTAAGTTTTTTTACATTGACAAAGAAATAAATTTATATGTCTATTTTTGGGGTTAACTCCACCTTTAAAAAAGTACTCTGGAATAGGAAAAGGAAGTATATATAAACACATGCACATTTATTTCACAAAATTTATATGTGCACATATATTTTCCACATTTTAATTCTGTGTGTTTGAATTTAATCTTAGCCCCATCTCTTAACACACACACACACACACAAACACACAAACACACACGAACATTTAGCCTCTACTATGTAAGAAAGACTCAGGAGATTTTAAAGTTGTAATTATGTGCTTACATTTTCAAGAGAATCTTATATGTAGAGATCCTCAAAAGTTATAATTCTGCTATTTTCTTTCTCTTAGACGTAATCTGATCAATTAATATCTGGCCCTGCTGAAACTAGTTGAAATATAAGAACTGTGACTGACTTGTGTAGTATTCAAGCAAAGTGTATAAAATATAGTTGCAGAATTGACTTGTTCTTGTTTCATATGCAGTGTCTTTAGTTTGGGGTCACTACACAGAGGAACCTCATATTTAGATATCACTGAAATCTGAAACCTTACCACCTTTACCAATATTTTAAGGAATAATTTTAAAAAGTGATTTAAAATTGTACTTCAATCACCAATTCAGTACTACCCCGTTTATAAATTCCATTTTTTCCATCTCACTATATTAACAGTCTTCTCTAATTCCTCTTGGCTTATGATAGACAAGGTTATACCCAGGTTTTGCTGAATCCAAGGTAGCAATGCTAGAGGAAACTATCTGATATTCTGCAGAGGAAGAACAGAAGGCAAGGAGTAACCTGGTCCGAAGGTAAGATATTAAAGCGATTGTGAAAAGTAAAAACGTAGAACTAGTGTAATTATGAATAATAGTAGCAGGAGGAGAAAAAGGAATGTGTAGAACTAGCCCCTTTTCCATATGGGATTCTCCAGAGTTGTATTTATAAATATATTAATCAAAACTACTCAAAATACATCAAAGCATTCAGTATGAGCACACATAAAACTATTCACACACCTCTCCCACTCCCAGCGGTTCTCAATCTGTGGGTTGCAACCCCGGTGGGGGTCGAATGACCGAAACACAGGGCTGGCCTAAAGCCATTGTAAATCATAACTGTAGCAAAATTACAGTTTTGAAGTGACCACTAAAATTAATTTTTGGTTTGGGGTCGCCGCAACATAAGGAACTGTATTTCAGGGTCATGGCATTAGAAAGGTTGAGAACTACTCCTTCTAGAGAGTTATGGGAGGGAAGAATGAAATAGGGAATCACACATGGGAGATGTGTGTGTGTGTGTGTGTGTGTGTGTGTGTGTGTGTGTGTGCGTGCATGTGTGTGTATGAATGTACAGGAGAGCCTTATAACAGAATATGAATTGGATCTTACAAAGGAGTACTACCACGTTTAAAGAGTAATATTATTCTTGATATTCATTTAATTTTCTACCCTGCTAAATGTTAGAAATTATGATGATGAAGAAAGAGATGACAGTAGGGCTAAAGTTGCTAGATCTTATATAATTTCATTACTTTTGTTTTTTCTCTCTTTGATGGTTTTCCACTTATTAGTTTGCTGTGTTAGAGTGTTTTGTTTTGCTTCCATGTTTGTTTATGCTTTTCTCTTTTCTCTTGTTTTTTCTGTTTTGTTTTATCCTGTTTTGTTTTTTATTTTTGTACATTTGATGTTTTATTTTCATACTGTGGTTTTCCTGTTTCCTTCTTCCTTTTTTGTCACTATTATCATTTTCTTTCTTTTTTTCCCATCATTTTCCTCTTGGTAATGATTTAGATCTCTAAACTTATCCTTTGCATTATTTTACTGGTGTTCTTCCTTTCTTTCATTAACTATCTTGATTGAATATATATGTATATGGCTTTCATGTGAATAATATTTTCTCTTCCTTGTTCAATTTAGTATTCCCAGACTTCCTCTTCCAGTTGCTCCCTCTTGTATCCCACAATTGCTCAAATCTTGAATGATCTCTCTATGCACACCAAATTTGTCCCTGTTGTATTTAAACACATCCACCTCCCCATCCTCAGTGCTCTTTTTACCCTACAACTGGGTAAAATCACTCTACTAAGTGGAAAATCATTGCATGCAAGTACTTGGCATTAAGTTTGATTATATTTTGTAACTCTAGAACTTGACTATGGTTAAAGACATCAGGGTTGTAGTTACTGGAACTTAATAGCAGACATGTTGTGATTCAGTGTAACGTTATTGCAAATTGTGCTACTGTAACCAGGATGCTGTGGTGCTTTGCATCTAGCTATCTCTCCAAAGCCTCTTATAGCCATGAAGCAAGCTTCTAGAGTTTATGATTGACTCATAGTCCAAGGCTACGATTGTGTGTGAGTGTTATACGTGTCCTGGAGTAAGTAGCCTGCATAAAATATAAGGGAGTGAAAGAGGCTTGCTCTCTGTCACTGCTCCTCTCTTATTGTTGTTTTTACTATTCTCTGTTCTGCTATGTGCTACCCTTCCTTGGAGCAAGTCTTGTATGGATTTAAGTTTACAGAAACAATGACATAAATAAAACTTCCCTTTCTTTATCTTGGGGATTGGGTATTGGATCTCAACAACAAGAGAAAAATAACCAAGTTCGATATGGTACCTGTTATAAATAAGGTTTCATTTCCCCTGTATGATGATTCTGAGATTACAAGGAATCATAACCATCACCATAGCACAGCACAGAGAGAACTCATCTTCACTGGCAAACAAATGCAACTCTCTAAAACGAGAAAAGCAGAAGTGAGAAAAAGCTGAAAGAGGTTCTAGAAAATATAATATTGAAGGATCAAATAGAAATAACAAAATGAGAGAAATTAAAGCAGACACAGACAAAAAATAGAGAACTTAGGAAAATGATGGAAATGATAATTACCCAACCTAAACAATAAATGAAACTAATGAAAGAGATACAAAATGAAGTCAAGGAAACTAAAATTTTATTGTAGGGTACGCAACCTACTGAATGACATCAAGGATAGAATATCAGACTGACAGGACTGTAACTAGTGATCAGGAAAAGAAAGCTATCTTAATAATAGTAAAGACAAACAAAAACAATAACAAAAAAATCATACCAACTATTGCAAAATCAAGCAAGAAAAACAACATACAAATGACTAGGGTCAGTGAAAATTCTAGAGACAACACAAGTGCTGTTAAAAAAAAAAACAAAAAAAAAAAAAAACCAACAAAAAAAAAACCTCTTCACGGAAATAATTGCACAAAACTTCCCAAACATTGATAAAGAATTTGACATATGATTAAATGAAATACATAGAACTTCCAATAGTCAAGACCAAATAATTTTGGCATCAAAGCAGAAGATAATCAGAACTCTAGAAATTTAACACAAGAACAAAATTAAAAGTAGCTGGAGAAAAAAATTATGAAGAGAAGCTCATCAGAATCACAACAGACTTCTCAACATAAACTCTCAAATCAAGAAAATCCTGGAGTGAGATTTTCCAAGCCATAAATAATCTTCAATATAGATTGATGTACCCTATGAAAATATTTAACAAAGCAATAAGATATTTTCATAAAAAACCAGCTCAAGAAATATAGACTACCAAACTAGCTCTACAAAATGTTCTGAAGTATACATTAGAAAGAAATGATGAGGGCCGGGCGTGGTGGCTCACGCCTGTAATCCCAGCACTTGGGAGGTTGTGGCAGGAGGATCGGTGCAAGTTCGAGACCAGCCTGGGCTACAAAAGTGAGCTCAAAGCCAGCCTGAACTGCATAGCGAGACCCTGTCTCAAAAAAGACAAAAAAAAAAAAAAAAAAAAAAAAAAAAAAAAAAAAAAAAAAAAAAAAAAAAAAAAAAAAAAAAAAAAAAAAAAAGAAAGAAAGAAAGAAATGATGAAGAACACAAACTCATAAAAATCAATACAGGTTTGGGCTGGCCAGATAGCTCAGTGGAGTGAAGCACCTGCTTAGCAGGTGCAGGGACTGGGAATTTGATCCCAGGCCTGCTGAGGCAGTCCCACACCAGGGGCTCACCGACACTGTGATTAGGACTGGGCATGGTGGTGCACTGCAGTAATCCTAGGACTTGAGAGGCTGAAAACAAGAGGATCACTATGAGTCTGATATGTATAGTGACATCCTACAGACCTTATACTAAAAACATAAAAAAACAATATAAAGAATTTGTGAAGCAGACAGGCAACTAAACAGAAGAGAAAGAGAGGGAACCAGCAACAAGAAAATAATATGGAAAGAAAGCCAATAAATGTCAGTTATAGCTCTAATGTAAATGATCTCAACTCACCAATGAAAAGAAAAATGCTGGAATAATGGAACAAAAAGCAAAATCCAACAATATGAGGCATTCAACAAATAACTTTAGCCCTAAAAGAAATTCATAGATTAAAAGTGAAAGAATGAAAATGATTATCCATGCCACAGAAACTCAGAAAAAAGCATGAATAATTGTTCTATTTGCAGACCTCAAGAAAATATAACAATTATTAATATATTTGCACCAAACACTGGTGTACCTAACTACATAAAACAACTGCTATTAGACATGAATAATCAAATGAGCAATAATAGAATTGTAGTAGGGAACATAACACCACACTGTCACTAATGGATAGATAAATTAAGCAAAAGTGAAACTAAAGAAATATCAGAATTAAAACAAGCCTGTGAAGAAATGGGTTTGGTAGATATATAGAGTATTTCACAACTTCAGAATATACACAATTCTCAACTGTACATGGGATATTCTTCAAAATTGGTCACATATAAACCCACAAAACATGTTTAAGTAAACACGTGAAACAATATATTTCTGAACCACCAGTGGGGCACAGAGGAAACTAAACACAAAATTATATAACATTACAACTAAATGAAATTTCTGATACAATTTCCCAAAACATGATGAAAGCATTCCTATGAGGGAAATATATACTGATAAACTCTCACATTAGGAAATCAGATTGAGCACAGAAACCCTATAATGTTGGAATTTTGAGGGAAATAAGGGAAAATCAAACACAAAGCTCATACAATGAAGAAAATTATAAAGATAAGGGCAAAGATTAATGCAATAGAACCTAACAAAAGAATAAATGAAATAAAAAGTGGTTATTTGGAAAATTAATAAGATTTATAAAGCAACCATAATTGTAGCAAAATTACAGTTTTAAAGTAACCGCCAAAATTATATTTTGGTTTGGGGGTCACCGCAACATGAGGAACTATATTGCGGAGGTATGGCATCAGAAATGTTGAGAACTACTGAATTACATGTTGTACTGGCCCCTTCCCTGAACATATTGAATCTGTGATGGAGTCTGGGTGTGGTGGTACATGCCTGTAATCCCAGCACTAGGGAGGCAGAAAAAAAGAATCACTTCGAGTCTGAGCTGCATAGTGAGACCCTGCAGGAAAAAAAAAAAAATCACAAAATTAAGTGTAGATATTTCTTTAAAATCCAACATTTGAAGTTCCATTCAACCTGGCTATTTACCTCAGTGTCTTCCCAGAAGAATTAAAAACATGATACCACAACAATGTATAGTGTGCTTAAGGAGAGTTACCTAAAGAGAAAACATTGTCTGAGGCTTTAACAGAGAACAAACAAATTGGTCAAGCAATGGCCATGACTCATACAGATGGCTGAAACTGACAAAAATACTACAAAATGCTTTACATGGTTTCAAGGTAACATGAGGTGATTTGACTGACCTTGTTAATCAAAAGTTACGTATTTTTGTGATACAATCTTGTTTCAATTTGATCTTGACCATCCAGCAGAAAAGTTTAACCTGGAATTATAAAAAGTAAAGCCGGATTAATATACTGAGCTATAAAAGGCTCAGGTCTACAGCACCTGACATTGCCAGTTCTGCTGATAACCCAATACTATTATGGAATATTGGACTACACACACAGCTACTTTCTTTTAGGTCAATGAGAAGAAAGATTTGTGCTAATAGTGTTTAGAAAAGATATCATGTCTGCATGTTGTACTCTGAACAACTACTATGAAGACAAAAATATACACTGTATTAATTATTGTGGCTGTCCTACTCAAGTGTTTTAAAACTGTCCCATTGTCATTTCTTTCTTATTAAAATTAATTTACAAAACAATATATGTATACCTATGTGTATTACAACACAGTTTGTAATAGATTTTCTCACTAGTGTGAGAATCTGTAGGTACAAACAAATTCAAAATGTTCAAGGTATTGCTTAAGGGGAAGAAATTGTTCAAGGACTTGGGATGTAGTTCTATGGTGTGGAACCTGCCTTGCAATTGTGAGGTCCTGAATTCAATTTCTAGTACCAAATTATAAAATGCTAACAAAAATTTTTCAAAAGATAAAAAATCCATGGACTAAACTACAGTCAAAATGGATCAATGACTTAAATGACTTAAAATGGAAACTAAATCTCTTGAAAGAAAATGTAGGTAGATATATTAAAGACATTGGGTAGAGAGTTCATTAAATAGAAATCAAACTACACAGGAAATACTTCAAAAAATCAACAATTTGGATCTGATCTTTTTAAAAAGTTTCTCCACCTCAAAAGAAATTATAGACAAAGTAAAAAGACAGCTCATGAAGTGGAAAAAAAATTACAGCTGACTGTCCCTCTGACAAAGCCCTTCTCTCTATAATATATCAATAATGTTTATAAAAATCAATCCTCCAAAATTAAGAGATCCAAACAAAAAATCAGCTTCTATGATGAATACACACTTCTTGGAGGAAAAATAGAAATGGCAAGTAAATATATGAAAAAAATGTTCAACATCATTGGTTGTTTGAGAATTGCAAATTAAAACTATGCTGATTTATCATCTCACCCTTGAAAGAAGGGCTAAAATTAAGAAGTTGAAAGGAATGATTCTCTAGTTGGTGAGAGTGCAGAGTCATACAACCACTCTGGAAATCATAGTGTGAAGTTTCTTAATAAGCTAAGCTTGAGGATCCCATTAAGTCCAGTCCTCATTGGTACTTTTCTGGAAGAACTTAAAACATTATTCCATAGCAATATACTTGCCCTGATGTTTAGAGCAGTGCAATTTGTCCTAGCTAAATTAGGAAGCAGCCCACTGTCCACAAAGACTGTGTAAGAACTTGTAGTATTTTTACACAGTGGAATATTATTCAGCTATAAGAAGGATAAATTTGAGGCTTTTATCAGTAAATGGGTGCAACTAAAGGCCTAAGTATTATGTGAAATAAATCAAACTGATGTTAGCAATCATTGTGTTATCAACCTAGTGTGAGAACTGAAAAGAGAAAATGAAATCTGAAGGGATTATAGGTACTCGGAAATGAAAATGACCCCGTTCAAAAGGAAGGAATTACTGAGTTGAGAGAAGCACAGGAGAAGGAGTGGGGGTAAGTGATACAACTGTGTGTGTGTAAGCCCGATGCTTTGGACAGTTGTACCATGGATTTTTGTTGTTCTGTGGAAAGGAACAACTTATCCTGCATCTGTTTTGTCTTCTTTTTTCACTTCTTTTTCCTTTTCCTCTCTCTCTCTCTCTCTCCCTCTCTCTCTCTCTCTGTTATGTTTTATTTTCTTCCATTTGTGCATGTATATGTCTGATAATATGAACAACTAATTTGGAGGAAAACTATGCAATACAACAAATACTGCATGATTTGAATTATTTTGTTTAGTGAAATTTTGTGCCATTTGCAATCTATTTTGTTTTAGTCAGACTTTGTACTCTCTTTAAAAGAAAACAGAAACCCTGTGTGGGAAAAATGAGAAAAGAAAGAAAGAGAAGGACTTTGTGAACAGGAATATCAGCTATAATTTTTCCCAGTTTGCTATCTTCTATATATAGTATACAGTTGCTACCTCTTGGTTCACTGAGGGGAAAACTTTGTGCTAGTAACTTTATGGGCAATGTTCCATGCCTATATATTGTTCTGTGTATAAGTACTGTGAATATGCCCATGAGCGATGTGTTGGTTATTGCTACTCTCCTACTAACCTGATTTGATACTCTGTTTTATAGTTTCTTTTGTTTTTGTTCTGTTTCAACTAAAAAAATTAATAAATGTGAGATTTTGCTTTGCTTAATTTGGTTTATTTCAGGGCCTGAATTTCACATTTTATAATTTACTTTTCTAAATGCATGCTTGCTTTAGCTAAAAATAAGATACTCAGACATAATCAGGTCATATCCTTTTAAACTGACTTCAAGAAGAACACTGTCAGAGTTGAATAAATTCATGAAAACAGTGAAAGGGTCACCTATAAATACCTAGTGAAAGTTCTTGTAAATGTTTCAGATGCCTGTTTGTTCATATTCAAAGTTGGCAGAAACAAAGTTGCATTCATATTTTTCTTTAAAGAATGTCAAAGAAATGGTCTTTAGTTAAATAAATTAAGCAAATGAATCACACCATATATTTGCAATAAATAATCTAGATCTCACAAACACATAGCCTCAATGACATGTGAGATATGGTACCTTTTTATCCAATTGCTGCTATTCTATGAATTTCAGTTTCTTTCCAAAAGGAAATCAACATAATAACCATTCTATCTGTTCCTTTGGCCCTGTACTACACAAAAGAAATCTTAAAGATATGTAATGGGAACACTTATGTATATTTAGAGAAAGAAACTTTTGATATTTTTCAGTAGAGATTATGATACATATTTCCTTCCATTTTACCCTTTTTAAACTTCCATAGTTTTCACAAACAGCCCACAGGAAGGACAATAAAATCAAAATTATATTATGAACAATAGAATTAATTATACATGGGGCCAGCTTGGTACCTCCGCAGTCTAAATTCCTGTTTAGGCAAGCACAGGGAGGAAGGTTTGATCCCTGGCATCACATGCTGTGCCAGCCCCACCATCAGGTATGTTAAGTTGGCACCAAGTTCAGGAATTGTGGCACAAGCCTGTAATCACAATACTGGGGGAAACTGTAAACATGAAGATCACTGAGTCCAAGCTGCATAGTGAGACCCTGTACCAAATACTTTTTAAAATAACATAAACAATATATAGCTTAACTATATCCAATGGTTAAGCCAATCAATGATATACTAAAGACAGATGGCTTTATTGTCCAGTATCACAACTATAACACAGTTTATCTCTGAGATAAGATCAGTGTTTCTGCAACTACGGCACACATAATTATACCAAAGCCTCACAGAAACATAGATCCTTGAGCCTCCATATTAGAGTTGCTAACTCAATAGATCGAATACGAGATCTAGATTTGCTTTCTAACAGGTTACTAGTGACACTAATGCAGCTGCTCTTAGAACATGTGAGACTTTGATAAGCAGTGAGCTAGAACTCTTCAAGCAGAGAAAATGTTCTAAGTTCTATTGCAAAGTAGTTGATGCTCTACTAAAATACAGATTCAGTGTCATAATACTGATGATGCTTCATTACAATCAATGTCATCTCGCAGTGCACTATGAATTAGGTATTGATATTGTAGGTGATTTAGAAAAACATCCCATTTGGCACAACACGATGTTTAAGAGGGAAAAACTGAGTGACACTTTTGGATTTAACTACCCTATGTTTAACCTATTGAATTACATTACTTTCTGTGAAAAAAGTATGATGTTTTACTAGTGAAATATAAAGAATTAAGAAAATTTTATAATTTGTTATAACTAAAATCAAATGGGAACTATTCTAAGGAGTAAACTGTACTGAGAAAAATAATAAATTAAATGTAAAGTGCTTACTGGACCATATGTGCATTTGAATTTTTCAATAAGATTTTGGGGATAGTGTAACAAATGCATTAGGCCAGGCGTGGTGGCGCACGCCTGTAATCCCAGCACTTGGGAGGCTGAGGCAGGAGGATCGGTGAGAGTTCGAGACCAGCCTGGGCTACAAAAGTGAGCTCAAGGCCAGCCTGAACTGCATACTGAGACCCTGACTCACAAAGACAAAAAACAAAACAACAACAACAAAAAAAAAAACCAAATGCATTTCATGGTATTTTACAAATCAGTAGGTCCACAGCTTTTAAATAAATAATCAAGTCATAAACTGTCATACTGTGTTCTTCTACTTTACATTCTGCAGTCCCAGAAAACATATTAATTCTTTCTCAGTGAGAAGAAAGGTAGAAAGTAAGACCCTGTACGCACGTTCATGAAGAAGAAATAAAGGGCTTTAAGACTTTATGAATGAAAAAATACAAAAGGATTTATATTAAAAATATAAGTAGAAGGAAGACAGCCACATAGATTAAAGTGAGAAAAGGCTCTGAAATTTGGAAAGAATTCTATGTCTACTGAGGAAACTTGGCAGGCAGAAGAATATGAGTTCTATAGAAGATATTTAGTAGATCTCCTCTCTGGAGGTAGTTCCAGTGCTGGGTGCAATGTTTACTACATTCTCAAAATTATAGTGTTTCATACAGAAATGTGATAAGATAAAATATTATGATGTTAAACGTGATATAAAACTATAGTATGCTCTTGAAAACACAGTGGTAGCTGAGTTCACAAGCTTAAACCATTCCACAATCCTGGGGAACAAGGCCATGGTCGTGTTCTTCATCTGGTACAGATTTCACAAACAAAAACAAGATTTTGTGGAATGCTCATGTTTAGCAGCCAAGCTGTTTTGCAAACAGAACAGTTCATGGACTGAGGCACAACTTTATCTAACCTAACTTTAATTGATCTTTTCTATTTTATTTCTTATTTTTAGAAATGTAACAGATTGAAAAGATTGAGAAAATCCTTTGATGGCAGGAATAAGAAATAGTATTTGAAATTATAAAAGTATAGCATTCTTTTTTTTTTTTTTAATCCAGAACTGGGGATTAAACTCAGGCCCTTGTGCTTGCCAGACAAGTGCTTATTCTACTGAGCTATCTCCCCAGTCCTGACATTCTATATGACAACAAATCTGGCTTAAAAATAAATAAAAGTTGCCGGACGTGGTGGTGCGTGCCTGTAATCCCAGCACTTGGGAGGCTGAGGCAGGAAGATCAGTGTGTGAGTTCTAGACTAGCCTGGGCTACAAAAGTGGGCTCAAGGCCAGCCTGAACTGCAGGGTGAGACTTTGTCCCAAATAGCACCCCCCCCCCAAAAAAAAAAAGTAAAAGTGAAAATGAAGTTACTGTTTTAAATTAAAAGAAAGTGAAGAGAAATAAAAATGAAATGCCCATTGGGTTTTAGCTCAGTTACAGTATTTTACTAGCATGCGCAAACCTGTGATCAATCCCCAGTACCACCCAAAAATGAGTAAATCAAATTTAAAAACTACAAAAATAACAATGTCATTAGCTCTGCAAGGTTTTGATATAATCATATGATTGGCTGTGGAATAGATGTTAAAAGAATTTAATGAATGACTTTCATATGATCTAAGTATTTGGCAGTTCTTTCAATAATCTGTCTGTATTAGGGACTCCAATATTTATATTGTGCACAATTTTAAGATTTACTGTATAATTATTTTACCAGAAAATAGATTTAACTGTTGATAACATTTTCTAAAGTGCTTAATCTTATGGTGAATACATTGATTATAATTACATTCTTCTTTTGTGAATATTTTAAAAGTTCATAACAACAAAAATAAGTTGTAAAAAGAATAAAAGAATTATTGATGGAGTAGGAATATCTTTTCTAACCCAATATACTTAAGAATTAATAAGCTTATTCAACTAAAAGTATGAAATGTACAAAACAATATTGTCTACATTTCATATGATCTTGATAAATTAATATTGATTTTGATTCAAAATTATACTTTGAAACATTTTTATTTATTTTATATAATTATTACTTTCTCCATCAATAAAGTTTTAGAAGCAAAGAAAATGAGAAAGAAAAAGAAATGGAGAGAGATTCCAGGAAGGCTAGATTCTATGTGATCAGTACAGCTAAATTTTCCCTTCAATGAAATCTTGGCCTTCAGTTTCACAGAACAATGTACACATTGGCTCCAAACATTAGAAAGTTCTTTGAATTGTAATAATTTTCTGAATATGATATGTTTTGTGAGATTTCACAGTAATGAAGACTATTTTAGTTTGTGTTCTTTTGTATTACATGTAGGCAACTTCACTATAAGAACTTATTACCAAGGAGTACAGATAGACTACAGTTGTTGTGTAACTGGCAAGAGGCAAAAATAAATGGTTCCAGCATGATGAATGGAGTGGATCACTGCCATGATCAAGTGGGATTTGATTTTCTTGGAATTCCATCATGAATGGCACAGGAAGCCTCTCAATTGTCCGACAAGCTGCTTCAGTAGGAATTTCTTATGTATCCAGTCCCATAAGTTCATGCTTAAAGTGAAATGGCTCTGTAGAGCCCCAGCAGGATTGCCCTGATACAGCTTTGGCCAGATGCTGAACAGAACTGAAAATAGGTCGAGATTCAGCAACAGGTTGGAATCAACACGAATGGGGCCTGAAGTCAAGATGTTTAGTGGAACTCCAAAGAGGGACATTTGATGGGGAGAGAGTTATTTCTCTTTTCAGTTTTGCCAAAGACCTGCATATGAAGAACAGGAAGGAAAGGCATACATAGAGGAAATAGTTGATCAAAGTGTTCATCAGAATAGAAAGTATCTTTGAGAAGAGGTGAATGACAGCATGAAGTAAAGCGAGTCTTTGAAATCTTACAAGAATTAAATATTAGTTCTAGTATATATAGCAGTCTCACCACTCCTTGTTCTTGTGAAGTTTTGTATTGTTCATCAATGCTCTGATAAAGGTCCTCCATTCCAATGTGTGTACTCCTGCAGCATAAAGGTACAAGGCTTCCATAGAACAGAGAATTCCTAGCAGACAAGTTTAGCGTAGCTGTATAACTAGACTCACTGATGCAGTGTTCTTCTTTTTAGCAATGTTTCCAGAACAGCATGTCATCTCAGTCCTAGTGATCTCTATCATATTTTGCCATCTTACTTTTTTTATATGCGTCTTGTACGTCTTGCTACACATCTCAGACTCACTCACAGTGATCCTCCTATTTTCAAACTCCCCAGTGTAGGATTACAGGCATAAGTCACCAGCTCAGTGTGCCCTGGGGGCATTGCTGGTGCAGCATATGGGACTGGGGATTGAACCCTCATCTCTGTGTTTGCCAAAGCAGGCACTTAGTCTGCTGAGCTATCTCATGAATCCGTCCATCTACTCACTTTATTTCATAGTAATAGACTACAGGCTCCATGTAGTCCAATTGTCTTTCTCCCTATTTATCTGCATAATGAGTGGAAGTATTAAGTCTTCAGTTTTGGAACTACTCATGAAAGATTATGTATGACTATTATATCAGAGAAAATAACCTGGGTGAGAAAATAACATCACCTTAATTATGCTTAGAGCATTTTAATTCCTGATGATATCATATAGCCAGAACCTGGATAAGTTGAAACTAGTTTATTTTAACCTAACAGACCCAGCTCAAAGAAATTTTCAAACCAAAAGATATCAAAGTGTCTTATTCTTCATTAAATCTTTTACACAATTTTTCAGACAGATAAGAGATAAAATAACTTACTTTGTTTCTTTTATTTCTATACTTCACCTTCAAATCTTTAGCTGAAAGTCACAAATTATTGCTAAAAATCTAAAAATTGGAGTAGAATGCACACATAGGAACTCCAAATTAGTTGCTGAGGAAAGCATGTACACCACCATGAGTTTTATTCAGCAAATAAAGAGTCTGAATTTGTAAACTGAGTTCAGTCAAGCTTAAACCAGATTTGGGCTTGAAAAGCTTATTTCATTTAAGTTTGTTTGTAAATAGTGCCTGACACTTTGCAAATTCAATTATTTTCAGTTATTACAAAGTCATTTTGTAAACAAAACTTGAGTCTGCAAACCCATTCTAAAATACCCTATATGTGTAATTCGGTGTGAGGTTTTATTTTTCCTCTACATTTTAAATTGTGACTGGATTTCAAAAAGTAGATTAGTTCATTTTTTTATCATCACTATTATGTTATTGAAAATTTAGGAGTCATTGTTTTATCATTTTCAGCTTCTTGCACTCTTTAATGACTTTATTTCAGTGAAGAAATCAGAAGAACTATGATTCATGAATTTTATCCCTCTTATATAAACTACAAATGTCTTAGTAAGCATCCTACATCTCGCACAATGTTTTCTTTTTTATCTTAGAGAGTTACAACAAGATTTTGAATAAATATAGTTACCAAATGTTTCACATAAAGTAAAAACAAGGTTTAGAGTTTCCCATTACTTGTAAATTGTTGTTTTTCATTTACAAATGATACAAAAGAATTTGTATCACTTCCCTAAAGCAAGGTTTGTACATATACAAGGTCCTAATGGCAAGAAAAAAGTTAAAAGTGCAGCAATAAGAGGAAGTTTAAAGGTCAAAGATGTTCAAGTTAGAAGAGAAACTAACCCGGCAGGAGGAGAGGAAGGGAAAAGAAAAATAAAGAGAAAAATAGGAAACTGTGGAAAAAAAGATTTTATAAAAAAAGATGAGTAAGAGGTTTCAAAGGAAGGGAAATAGTGGAAGAAAAGCAGTAGGATTTATCATTTAAAGGCATAAATTCCCTATCATGAGTGTAATTATTATAGATCCACAACATATCCTACATTAAATGAAAATAATATTTCTCTTCAGAGCAATAGACAAGGAAATAACATAACTCACTAACACTCTTTTTAACAATTGCATGGAGAAGAGGAAGCACGACAACTGGCCCAAACAATAAGCGCAGTGAGTCCTAAACCAGCAAGATCCACACCAGCTGGAAATTTCCCTCAGCACCTTGTGACTGCTTTTGCCCCTCCCTCTTGCCTGTCTCCAGGTAGTGCAAGGGATCTATACATTCTGAAGTTAGTGGGTGACAAAAGAGGAGTGAGATAAAATTTTACCTTATATATTTGGTTGCATATGTAAACAAGGAGCTATGGTAGTTATTGGCCATCCAGATGTTAAGCAATGTAGCTATCCTGTAAGTATTTGCAACCCAATTGTCCTTTTAACATCTACTCCTCTTGTTAGATTTCTGGCAATAATTTTTTTGCTGGCCTAAGGTCCCTAACTGACAAAATGCTGTTCCATTGACTCTTAGTGGAACCCATACACATACATCTACTCTCCTAGCTATCAAACTATAATGCCATGATCTCATTTTTGATGATGCATTATCTCATGTAGTAGTGGTTTACCATGGCAGAGACAACAGATCAGTCATGTAAGAGCAGTATGGCATCCAAAAAAGAACAAAAAATAGAAGGAAAGACATTTTTTACACAGTGGATGAGCAACCAGAGGAGAAGAAAATAAAGTCCAAATTTCTGAGGGATAAATTCTCATCTGAACATCTGCTATTACTGTTAGGGCATTTCTCAACCTGTAGACTCAAACACTAAGGGAAACACTATGTGCAGTCAAAGATTTCAATATGGAAATAAAAAGATGGATAATGAGAGCCATCTACCAAGGTAGATTACATATTACTGTAATATTAATTGATTCTCTGCAAGGGTAATATATCATTGCTTAGAGAAAGCAGAGAGAGTAGAGGAGTTTATAACATTTTAACACTATGCCAAAAAGATGAAAAGGAGGATTAATTAATCTTCATGATTTTTGAAAGAAAAGTGATGGGAAGATATACAAATAAAACATCTGCTACAATTGTAATCAGTTTGAAATTGTCACAGCAAGCCACAACACCTGGGTGAATTTGTAATGCAATAAACACAAGTCAGCAAGAAATTTACCATGCAGAATCACTGCATTGTTATTGTTGCTATTGATCCTCCTTACCAGCCTTGCTAAGATAATCTCCGTAAAAGTTTTATGAAAAAAATATCAGTCCTTTCTGTCCAAACCACTCTTTCGTTGAGACCACTTTCTTCAGTCCATGTACAGTAATATTCATAGAAATCTTATGACAGAAGCATCAGGTGTCAATTTCCTTTAGAGATGTGGGCAGAAAAAAAGGATGATCATTTATCCTCATTTTCTTTGGTGATGATTCTGTAGGCAACACAGGAACCAAAACTTCCTTATAAGAAAGAATCTTCTGGCTCATCGGGAAAGTATTGCTACTATTTTTAAAAAATGTTAGAAATAAAGTGTATTTGGGTATAACAAATATTGGCATCACTCTACATAAAGTGTGCCATTGAATACTCATAGACTACCTATTTGATGTCTTGTAGGCAGCCTAGGAAAGCAGCTTCGACAGGTGCATATTCTTTGCATCTGTGCCATCCTGCAGTGAATCCATGGCCCCATGTGAGTTAAAAGAAAAAAAAAAACTGCTATGAGACTTAAAATACAGCAACAGGTAAAGTGTGATGGCTATACTTAGTTTCTAATCTCTAAGTTAGCAGTCTCTACAAGACTCATAGTTTGGAGAAGGACTATTTACACACCATATGTGAAAATTTAAAGCTTTATTTTATAGTCACATATTATGTATATAAAAGGAACTTCTAGTGATGAGAGAGGGAAAGTTATTATAAATTGTGTTTTTGACAAAACTTGTTGAAATAGGCATAAACCTGGTAATAAAAAGTGTTATTATGTTATTACCAGAGCTAAAATTTATCTGAAACTCAGTCTATTCTGCTATAAAGCTACTTAAAATGGAACTAGATAAACAATCTTAGTTAGGCTTCTGCTTTTGTGTGTGTGTGTGTGAGACCGGGACTTAAACTCAGGACCTTGCATTTGCTCGGCAGACACTTGTGCCATGGAGCTATCTCTCTGTCCCTTTAAGCAGACTTTTAAGCTTTATCACAGAAAGAAAAACCAAAATAAGAAAAATCAAAATAGTCCAGTTCTACTCTCTACCATAGAGCTTGTGATAATAGTTCAATTTGTAGAAACAAAGTATGTTTTACTTAAAATATTTACTTTGTTCTTATTATGAAACATGATTACATTAGCATATTCCAAAAGAGGAGATTAGTAGAGAAATACAAAAACTAAATAACAAACTACCGCAATCTGCATATGCAAAGAACTTTTATTGGCAATTTTGCATTCCTTTGATAACTTTCTATGCAAATAAGATTAACAAATTCTGTATAAAAAGGAACAGTAATGGAACTAGTAATGTTCTTATTACTACAGTTACTACTGATCCACTCCATATTAGGTAAGACTGTACCTACCCTTGCACTCAGTTAACACACATTTGTTGCCTCTGTGCTATGCTTAAAGCACTGTTATGGGAGACAAAGGAAAGCAATGAGAAAAATGTAACATTCCTCATTCTCTTGGGCTCACGCTGTGGGACAACAAACAGTAGAGTGTGTTGTGTGGTGCACACATGTGTGTGTACGTGTATATGCTTGTGTAGTGATGTTCCATACCATATACAGGAAAGCAGATGGTCAGATGATGATAATTATTTTTTCAAAATTGTTTTTTAGGGAAGAGTCTATAGGATCCTTAGATTCTCACTACTAGATTGGACTCAGTGATCCAACTGTTCGTAGCCTCCCAAGAACTGGGATTACAGGCTTGTACCACCGTGCCTAGTCTCAACTGCTGGCTGAGGGCATCCCAAGGGCAGGGCAGAACAGTAGGCCTGGAGTAGAATCCCTGGCCTCTATGACTGCTTGCAGTCACTTTAATCCACTGAACTATTTGTCAGGCCCTGTAATTATTAAGACAAATACACAACGATGTAAGAGAGCAAAAACTTAACAGATGAGATGAGATAAACAGTTTAAAATAGGTCATTCAGGAGTAGGCTCTCAGGGCCTGTTTGCAAAGACAAAAAAAGTAAGGGTAAAATATACAAAACCTTGGGGAACAGCATTATTTATTTTTTATTGAATTCTGTTTTTTGAAAAGTAAAAACAAAAAACGACCAAAAGTCATAAACAAAGAAAGAAGTCAACATACAAAAGTACAGTATGTTATAGATTGTCAAACTAAAATAGCTGATTAACAATGGTTGATATATTACCTATTTTATCAATAAGTCTGTTGCTCAGATTAACAGACATAGTTATATAAGATTGGGCCTATGACTCTTCCAGCCAGCATTCTCCTCCTGGACCCAATGACCACCAGAGCTCTCACCCCACCCACCATCCCAACCTCAAGGGCCTCTCTGTGCCCAGGTAAGATCTCTCTCAGCCAGCGATCTCCTCCGTGAATCAACAACAACCAGAGCCCTAATCTCACCCACTGTCTCCACTGCCTGGGCTGCTGGGTGCCCAGGTAGGATACCTTTCAGACAGGGTTCTCCTGTCCAACCTGCCAGCCACAAGAGCTCTGACCCAACCCACCGGCCTGACCTACCAGGCCTCCCTGAGCCCAAAACCCAGCTCCTACATCACCCATGGAGCCCTGTAGCAAAACTCCCTGCAGAGAGGCTGGAGGTCAAAACCTACCAGATAACCCTGGAGCTGAGCATTTTGCCAGAGAAACATACCAGGCTCCCTTCCAAAAATTGTAGCAGGAACAAGTTAGACACATCTGGACAGGAAAAAGTTTGGTGTGCCCGGACTCCAATTTTGATAGACATTAATGGAAAAACTTCACCAAAGTGCAGAGATCACTGCAATACAAAATGACTAAGACAAGGAGCAAGATGCCCTCTCAGGTCCTGAGCCCACAGTGCAAATACAGGAGACATTACCATGGAAGAAAATGGGAATCATACAGCTGAAACCTCTGAATGGGTAGCAGCTGAGGTAGACAGATAAATGTAGAAATGTATACAGCAACTCAGATCAGTGATAACATCTGAAGTAAAAAAAAAAAAAAAAAAAAGGAAATACATGAATTAATAGAAGCTGAAGTGTAAAAACAACCGCATAAATGTATAGAGGAAGCAAAAACAGAAAGAACCTCTGAAGTAAAAAAAAAAAAAAAAAGACATCCTTAATTTAATAGCATCTAAAGTAGGGGAACAACTACAGAAAGGAAAACAGAACAGAGCAGAAATAATCTCTGAACTAGAGAGAGAAAGCATAACTATAATGAAAGACTTAAGTAATACTAAAGAAGACATTGATAAAAAAAATAGAGGACAAAGTAAAAGCTGATGAATTCCCTAAATGAGAAGTAGATCACATGAAACGGTTTCAAAGAGATATACAAGAAAATAAAATCTCAATCACAAGCTGGCAACACCATATGAACAAAAGTGAAGATAGAGTTTCAGATCTTGAAGACACAGTGGCAGCTAGTGAAAAGGTAAGATCTCTTAGAGACAACTAGCACGCAAAAAAAAAAAAAATCAACATCTTCAAGATGATGCAAAAATGAGCAACATGAGCTCAGTAGGAATCAATCAGAAAGAAGGAGTAAATACACATGGCATATAAAGAATATGGGCAGAAGCAATAGCAGAAAACTTCCCTAATATGAGAAAACAATCAGACATTCAGGTAACTGAATCATACAGAACTCCAAATAACATCAACCTGACTAAAAACACACGCAGACATATAATAATACAATGCCAGGAATTCAGCAGAAGAATAATATATTAAAAGCTTCTAAAGAAAAAAAAAGATCACATTTAAATGAAAACCCATCAGTATAATGGCAGATTTCTCTTCACACACCGTGAAGTCAGGAAGAGTATGGAGTAGAGTGCTTCAAGTCCTCCATGAAAACAACTTTCAGCCCAGACCACTATACTCAGCAAAACTCTCTTTCAAGTATGAGGGAGAAGTGAAATACTTCCACGACAAAGAAAAACTAAACAATTTCATGACGTCAGAATCAACCCTACACAGAACATTAAAAAAATATTTTAAAGAGGGAAAAAAATGGCCCAAGTTCAACAAATGAGAACAGAAAGATTCCACCAAATAGTGCAACCAATTAAACACAGGAGAAAAAGTGGTAAACAGTATTAAGTAAAAGTCATGTCAGTCATAAGTCAAAACATTTCAATTATAACCATCAATGTAAATGGAGTCAATTCTCCAATTAAAAGAAGTAGACTGGCAGAGTGGGTAAGGAAGCAAAATCCAACAATATCTGTATACAAGAAACACACTTAACTCATGAAGATACTCATAGGCTAAAAGTTAAAGGATGGAAAATAATAGTGCATGTCCCATCACCTCAAAAAACAAAACAACAATAATAACCAAAAAAGGAGTAGCAATCCTATTTTCAGACACTCTAAACTTCAAACCAAGACTGATCAAATAAAATAAACAATACCACTACATCCTGGTTAGGGGAAAAAATTCGAGATGAAGAGGTAACACTCATAAACATTTATACATGCAATACAGGAGCAGCAACTTATATAAGACAAACCTTATTGGACATGAAAAATCTAATATCCCAATACTACCATCTTAACAGGAGACCTTAATAAGTTCTTATCCAAAAAAGATAAGTCAAGCAGACAAAAAATTAGCAAAGAAGTAGCAGAACTGAACCAGAACTTGTAACAACTGGACTTACTGGATATATACAGAGTGTTCCACACAAACACTTCAGAATACACATTTTTTTTTCAGCTGCAATGGGACATTTTCTAAAATAGAACACATATTAGTCCATAGGTCATGCTGAAGCATATGCAAGAAAACAGAAATTA